>PRKT01000023.1:2213226-2314109 GCA_003671525.1 Saccostrea glomerata
AAAAAAAAAAAAAAAAAATACTTAATTGGTGTTTCATTCAAATTAAATTCAAATTAAAGTTATCAATTATATTCATTGTATGTTTCTTTCGTTGGTTTGATAAATATTTCTTAATTTGTATTTTAAGTACCAGTCCATATAAAGATCAGACAAAAGAAGATACATGTAGGTTCTCAGAAATGAATGATTTTCTACATTTAGATTTCTCTTGCACTATGATCCTTGTATGTAAAAAAATGTTTTGGTTCACGGTTACTATGGAAACCTGATCAAAGTAATTTCCTTAGCAACCAGTCATTTTTTCCATGTGCACGGACAAGAAATCACGAACTTTAAAAGCTTAAAATTAAATATATATAATCTATTAATAATTCTTTTTTACCTGTATAATGAAGATCAACACTTTATGTGTATAAATCAAACAAGACATCGATATTAAATTCAAAGATGATTAAGTCACAGACATTTGAATATACGCATGTTTTTGTATTTTTGCTGATTCAGCACTTTCCTTTATTTTGGCAGTATTCAAGGTCAAATTAAAATTTGCATCTAAAAATTACAGCTGTAACATGTTTATCATATAAAAGAAGAGGTCTGACTCTTTTGAAATTTGAATTCAAACAGGTGGTTTTTTTTTTAAAGTATCCGTTGCCTAGCAACAATTATGGATGTTTTGATGAAAAAAATATAAGTGTTAAAAAAAATATTGTACAAATTGTCATTGTTATTTAACAGTGCCAGAAAGAAATAATGAATTTATTTAATGAAATATAACTTTTACTTATTTGCAAACTTATGACGGATTTACAGTTACTTATCTCCATGGCAACAGCAAATTACCCTTAGCAACAAGGCAGAAATAGTAGATTTTTGCAAGTTTTTGTGCACCGATTGGAAGAAATATTTCAAAAGCAATAATTTACTTCTCAAAAATGATTAGAAAATAATGTGTTTGAGCATTCTATCAATTGAAAGTAAAAGAAGTTTCAACTTTTAGTATCTTTAAAGAAAGGACAAGGTAGGGTAACGGCCGGATCTGGCCCCTTATTTGATGTAAAACTCAGAACAGTGGTAAAATTGAGATAGTTTGTAGTTGAGAAGTTGAAATGATGCTTACTTTAAAACAAGCAGTAATTAAGATTCAAAGCCTACATGGAAGCCACTAGGGAGCGCAGAAGTAAGATATTTTCCAGAATTTCCTCAATTCTGGTGGAATTTCATCATATTGGAGATACTTTTTCTCTTTGGAAAACATATAGCACAAACTTGCCTATCTGAGATTGTTACACATAAACTGCATCTTATATTAGTGTATAAAATATATAAATTTGGTAGATAGGCAAGAGTGTGCTCTATGTTTTCCGAATCAAAATGTGCTGTAAAATCGATGAAAATTTGCATAAAAATGAGAAATTTCGAAAATTGACCTATTTCCTGACATCACTGTGACCTCTGTATATTCTAAATCTTAGAACCAATAATCATTTTGTGGCAGGGATGACAACATATTTTAATGTATAAACTGTTGGATCATTCTGAAAGACACCCAAAATCGGGGGCCAAATACTGGTCTTATCCTAGCTTGTCCTTTTCCAAAATCAGAGATACATGAAAACACTTTAATAAAGGAACATAAAACTCATTTATCTTTAAGGACTTTAAATCATAAAGAATATTTTGAAAAATTACTAGTAGGTATGTTGCGCATGTCCTTGAATAATACTTTTATTTTGAATTCATAGATTTCCAACTTAAACATGGCCTTCAGATATTGTCTTCAAATGGCTATGTAATACGCTCATATTAAAGGTAAATTAGGATGTATTATAGTCCAGTTTGTAGATGCTATGTAAATGAGAGGTCCATGGGCCAGAAACAGATAAAGGATGCCCTCATGAGTACTATTTGATAACTTTCATCTTCATACAGTTTGTGTTTATATATATAAATATTATTTAAAAATTTGCAAATCAGAAACCTTGAGTCACTATTTAGCCATGAAAACACACACTTGTTAATTAGACCCCTACCGGGGAAACCAGAGGGGACTATAGATTTCCTCTGCGTCTGTCTGTCAATCTGTCCCCACTTTTTTCCTAAATGATTGTATTGAAATTATATTGGGCTTGCTGGTAGAGGACTAGTATACTATGGCTAATGCAACACAGTCCCAGAAGGCATGTTTTATGTAATAATTCTATTTCAATCCTTTAATATATTATCAAAGCATGAATTTAAAAAAAAAATCATGACATAATTATTTAATGCTTGATCTCATAATCATCAAATGAACTCTCACCTCCATTGATGCAGTAAATGTGGGGTTCATTTCCCTGTGTCATAGGTATCTAACACAGTTATGGATACACACAGATGGATGGCAAGACAGACATACAAGGGTAAAACAGTATAACCCCTCGCCTTCGTAGTGGAGGTATGCTAAAAGGGCAAAACATTAACAAATTACCTCATGACAGCTGTCCTGAAATTCCTCTGAAACTGAAGCAAAACAAATGCTAGATGTGATGCTTGTCGATCATGAGTATCCATTATAGGTATCTATAGTGAACAGAAAAAAAAAATGAAATAAATGTCAGAACTATATCAAATATAAAAATCTGATAAAGATAATCTTAAAATAATGACAACCAGTCTTCTTTCATGCAATCATCTACATGCATGCAAATAATACATACATCTTATACAAATAATATTTGAAAAGCACCACTTTGAAAGTTCAATAAATATCGAGTTCTTTTAAACAGAAAATCACATTATTTCCACCAACCATTATATTCAACATATTTCCAACTTTTATGGTGTCATACAGTTCGCCTCTACATCTACGGCAAATGCCTGTAAAAATTAAAGGAAGACTTTTATAAAAATGAAAATTGCATGATTGTAATATAAAAAAGAAAGATAGAAATGTAAATATACATATCAATTAGGAATTAAATACAAGTTGACACTTGGAGATTCCTAAGTTAGCTTGGGTCTTGATTTATAAATGTGTGTGTACCTTATTGATATGTAAAAAGTAGTACATACTAGTACATGTACATATTTATAAACCAAGAACCTGTGTTTACTAGGGGTGCTGTATTATAAATCCTATTAAACCGTATGCATAACCGCAAGCCAAGGTGAAACATTCACATCATTCTTAATCTAATACAATATAACACAAGTAACTCGTTTATAACTCGTATTACATAAACTAGAGCCGAGCTCGTTGCAAAGCAACGAGTAGGTCTTCCGTTGGAGCTGTGGACAGGAAGTACAGACCTTGGGTCAAGGTCACTGCACTTTCTTATGTCAACAACCTGTCTTCCCAGCATGAGCCTCCAGTAAATTTTAATTATAAAGTTATGCTTAAACATTTTTTTCTTTGTCAGTGAAGTTGATTTGCCAGAAAGACATTTGATCAAAGTCATGACAAAACCTCCAATCATAAGTAATGTATGTTTCAAGTAAGAGCCTCCAATGATTTTCATTTACTAATTCATAGCGTAGTGAAGAAAATATTTCTTCTGTCAGTGACCTTGATCTTAACAGAATGACCTTGGCTCTGTGTCAAAACAAGCACCTTTTAGTGATTAGAAGTTCATAACCCTGACAGGAATTTTACAACTTTTCTGTCATTGGCCGATGAAGATGTTTGAAATTTGCATTATCTCGCACCATTTTGTCACAGGTCAGAAAAACAACATTGAGGTATTTTAAAACATCACCGGATATTAATATTCAAACAACATGGAGTTTCTATTTATCAAAGATAGACGGGGTTGAAAGTCCTTTCCATAATGGGTATTTTAGGGTAATAGCTTTACTTTCAATAAAATTAAACTCAAAAGTCCACAAATAAAATATCTTTCCTCATTTATTTCAAAGTTTAGGTAAAGGGGTTAACAGACCTGCCTACCCTTTTCGTTTCAAGGGTGTAATTTCAGAAAATTTTTGGTGGAATTTCAGAGGTAAAAGCGTAATCAATCATGTTTTCATACTTTGTCGTTTTACAGTAATAGTTTATTTCTTTCAAACCCACCAAAATTGTACATTACTAAACAAACCTGGCATAAACTTTTCTTTCTCGAATCATCTATTGGCAAAAAAGTGTTGTAAAATATCAGTATCTTATATTAAACTCAAATTAACCGCACACCCTTAATGAAGCATTTGGTCAATGTGTATCAGATCACTTTATTGAAGGCTTGCGTTTGCATGTTTATACAAATTGATCATAACACTTATTTTTCTTTTTAACACTCACATTTCTCTTTCTTCTTCAAAGCAGTGTTAAAGTACACGAACTTGAGCATAGAAATGGGCATACAAATTGTAATATCATTTAACAGTTAAGGTAAGCATGCAGTGCCATCTCGTGTTCTTCGTCGCCCGCGTGGCGCAGTGGTTAGAGCGTCTCCTCTAGAGTCGCGAAGAAAGGAGTCATCCCGAATTTTTGCCATACCGGTTTCCATATAAGTATTAGGTATATAACGTTAGTTATCAAACTGTTCCTCTGTTAATTACTTTAATTAGAACTTCTCATTTCATTTCAGCTGGTTGTACTTTGACTCTTAAATTTAAACGTTTATAATGGATTTAAACCAAAATAGCAAAAGCGTAACATTAATATCAGTGGCGTAATAGCGTAATTTTGTGGTAAAAAGCGGAAGAATTACGCCAAAAGCGGAAGGGTAGGCAGGTCTGGGTTAAGGAGCATGGGGATGTCTTGATGTATACCTAATACATTCGAGGTTATTATTCTGTTAGACAGGAAGACCCGAGGAGTTGTGATTTGCTGATCATGATCTAAAACACGTTGACAAACCGAAACCACGTGGTTTTATACACGTTATTCAATCAATTCATTCATAATTATTTTCCTTGAAGGAGGAATGCATGCATAAAGGATTAAAGAAAATTCCCGATGTACAATAGCATCCGTGCATGTGTCACAGATGAAAATGAACCATCGGACATTTTGACAATAACTTAGGATTTTCTCAATATTAAATTCTACGTATATTTGTTATTATTTTAATTAGTTGTCATAATTGCTCAACATGTCAGATTTATCTATTTCGATATACCAATATTTAATTATCTTAATTAGCCATGAGTGATATGACCAGATGGACTGTGCTTTGAGTGACTTAATTATTGTTTATTTAAAATCATAATTTTTAACTCTACCTGTAAATCAAATTAACTCATGTCATATGTTACTCAAACTTATCAATTATCAATCTTGTCTATAAATACAAACTTTTGTTAACATTCTGGGAGTTGGAATAGGGACGCGCTTGTCCCTGATACTGTCCGACCCGACGAGAAATAAAGGTCTGCAAATCGTAAAGCGGCTTCATCTTCATTTACGAATAGTCCACCCTAGTGGCTTTTACCGACAAGCCCACGCATCTTACGCGAGGGTGTGATAAGTGGTGCAGATAACCGGGTACGACCCCCTCTCACAGCCAAGCGAGTTCTACCATTTGATTCCCCTACCTTCTACGAGAATTCCCCAAATTCAGAAAAAACATCTTCAACTTCGTACACGCCGCTATGAATCGCAGCCTTGGACCACAACGGAGACCTATGGATTACTCCTTACAGCGTCAATTTCCAGTTTGTGGCCGATGTGGAATTGTCCATGGACCAAGTTGCCGTGCTCAAATGGAGAAGTGTTACAGATGTAAGCGTCATGGTCACTATGCACGAATGTGCATGACTGTCCTCTCTTCCCCTGTAAGGATGACCATGATGGCAAATACTACTGCACCAATCCAAGAGCAACGTTCCGGTAGACAAAAGTCCAGAGACAAAATTCGTATGGAAAAATACATTGAAACAAAATCTCACCTCTGCGAATTGCCGTTCTACAATTTGAGAAATACCGCTTTCCAAGACGCCCTAAACATTCATCATGGCCTTAAAACAGAACTTCGTCAAATACACGCAAAAATAAAAGAGATTGAAATAATGTATACCGACGCAGTTAACATCATCATCAACCAAGAAGAAAAGCTTGACCAACTACTGACAAGACAACTGCCCGAATCATCGAATAACATTACCGCTGAAGATAAAGTAAACATTTCAAAGTTGCAGCACGAGGTTAACACACTGCGGATTGAAAACGCATCTTACAAACAATTAATAGATTCAATAAGTGCTAACGTCGAAGAAGAATGGAGAGAAAACAAAGCAAAACTCCAGGAAAGGGACAACACCATTCTAACCCTGAAAACCGAAAATATTCAGCTTTTGAACAACCAGGAACTGTATGCACAGCGAATTCGTGAACTTGAAAATGAGGCTTATAATCGCTCCATCAGAATCCCAAATTACGGACAAAATGTGCAAAATTTTCATTTTGGACAACAAATTTATTCAAGTGAACAAACCTCTAGTGTACCTATTCAAAACACGAGGCCGTGTTTTACTGGGGCAAGGGGGTATTGTCACAGATGAAAATGAACCATCGGACATTTTGACAATAACTTAGGATTTTCTCAATATTAAATTCTACGTATATTTGTTATTATTTTAATTAGTTGTCATAATTGCTCAACATGTCAGATTTATCTATTTCGATATACCAATATTTAATTATCTTAATTAGCCATGAGTGATATGACCAGATGGACTGTGCTTTGAGTGACTTAATTATTGTTTATTTAAAATCATAATTTTTAACTCTACCTGTAGGTAGGTCATATCACTCATCTGGTCATATCACTCATGGCTAATTAAGATAATTAAATATTGGTATATCGAAATAGATAAATCTGACATGTTGAGCAATTATGACAACTAATTAAAATAATAACAAATATACGTAGAATTTAATATTGAGAAAATCCTAAGTTATTGTCAAAATGTCCGATGGTTCATTTTCATCTGTGACAATACCCCCTTGCCCCAGTAAAACACGGCCTCGTGTTTTGAATAGGTACACTAGAGGTTTGTTCACTTGAATAAATTTGTTGTCCGAAATGAAAATTTTGCACATTTTGTCCGTAATTTGGGATTTTGATGGAGCGATTATAAGCCTCATTTTCAAGTTCACGAATTCGCTGTGCATACAGTTCCTGGTTGTTCAAAAGCTGAATATTTTCGGTTTTCAGGGTTAGAATGGTGTTGTCCCTTTCCTGGAGTTTTGCTTTGTTTTCTCTCCATTCTTCTTCGACGTTAGCACTTATTGAATCTATTAATTGTTTGTAAGATGCGTTTTCAATCCGCAGTGTGTTAACCTCGTGCTGCAACTTTGAAATGTTTACTTTATCTTCAGCGGTAATGTTATTCGATGATTCGGGCAGTTGTCTTGTCAGTAGTTGGTCAAGCTTTTCTTCTTGGTTGATGATGATGTTAACTGCGTCGGTATACATTATTTCAATCTCTTTAACTCTAACTCTACCTTATCAAATTAACTCATGTCATATGTTACTCAAACTTATCAATTATCAATCTTGTCTATAAATACAAACTTTTGTTAACATTCTGGGAGTTGGAATAGGGACGCGCTTGTCCCTGATACTGTCCGACCCGACGAGAAATAAAGGTCTGCAAATCGTAAAGCGGCTTCATCTTCATTTACGAATAGTCCACCCTAGTGGCTTTTACCGACAAGCCCACGCATCTTACGCGAGGGTGTGATACATGGACTTCATTTTAGTACTACATAATAATATTGTGCTTGAAGTTGAATAAAATCATCAAATAAATTAAATTTAAATAGGAAAGGGAGATTATGTTTAATAGAATAAAAATTAGACAATACTTGATACAGGGACTCGCTGGTAAAAACTTGAATGTACTTGAATAAAATGCCTCTCACTCGTTTTCTCTCATACGCGTATTTTTTTAAACCAAGGAAAGTAATTTGCGCTAGATGTAAGTTCACCATTTTAAAGAAAATACTGAGTTATATATGGTAAACGATACAAATGGTTTGACTTTGGTGCCGGTTATGATTTTAACAGTTTAATTTAGGTTGTAAAAGCGTTTTATTACATGATAAGTCTGTAATATTCAGATAACATTGTAACCCCGGTATATAAGTTCTTAAAATTTTCGATTCTGGACATATGCGGGTTTACTACTACCTTGAATGTACATTGTATAACCTGCTACTGATATTTAATCACGGAACAAAATTACAATGTTAACACACTATACTAATCATTTATACGGGTTTTGAATAAATTATAAAACAAATTAAGTTCACTGCTTTAAAATCATTATTTCTTGAACTTTACTAAAAAACCTGTAATATAAATTAATAGACAGTGTGCAGCACAGAAGTCACTTATGAAGTTTACACGTGCCGGTGTTACTTATCGATGTTTAGTCCATTTCACTGAGTATAATTCTATCCTTACGATTCGGAAGATTCTCTTTAAAATTTTAAAATTGGTATAGCAATGGTTAATATCTGTGATAAAAAAATGTGTTTCGGAAAACTTGTGTTGAAAACGGATTTATTTGTGTGTGAAAAGAGCAAAGCTTGTGCATTTTAATAAATATTGGTTGAAGTAAAGTAACTGCAGATCGCCAGTCCTTGCGCTATGAATCGTCAAATTACACATGGATCTAACGAATATTTATGAATTGAAGACTGATTAATGTACATGTAAAATAAATGCCCCAGCGTTTTGTACTAAAGTCAAACCTAAAACATTTTAAGATATTTTTGAAAGATTTAATTTACTTAGAGAAAATAATATTTTCTTACTGTTGTAGAATGGTTTGTATATACCAATTATTTGCCTATGACTGCGGGGTCAACGGTTCACCGCGGTGTGGTGTCGCTTTAGTATTTCTCGGCAGCGTTTAATCGAAAGATAAATTACGTAATGGTAAACACACTTTAAAAAAAGAATTCTGGTTCCAGGTGAATATGAGAATCGCACAGTAAATAATTGTGTATTATTTGACTCTTAAATTTTTTTTATGAAATCCGGGCGTATATTGTTTCCGTTCATATTGTTTATGTCCATATTTAAACGAATAAAAAATGCTCGTACTTTTTTCTATAACTCTTTCTCTTGGAAAGTTCTTTATTAATAAAAGGAAAAAGATACCACCGAATACTCTGAAAGGGAAACAAAGAACACGTTTAAAACCCAATTTAAAAAAGAGATATGATACAGTGTGGTAAAATATTTATTACTTACGGCAAGTTTATTCCAGTTATACGCATAAAGAGTTCTTCAATATCAAAATGAGAACGGAGCCTTGTTTACGGTGAATACGGTTCTGGCTTTCTTTCCTACCATACGTAAGACATGAACAAAATAATATTTTCATGGGACAGAGATAGTATAAGAAGGGACAATTTTATCAAGAATTAATTTAACCATTCTGTGGTGGGTTTTTTTGTGTATGACTGTGGGTCACTGGATCACACGCCGATTGATTCCCGGTGACCGACTTTGCCCCGCCGCTATCGAGGGAGGCGCGTTATATAATTGTAAACAAACAAGGTGAATGTTGAAGCCGTGCACTTAATGGCTCTGAATAGTATATGTTGTTTTTAGTTATGTTTTATTTTCTCACTATATTGTTTGCTTTTATGTGATAAGAAGAAAAGATGATATTTTCTTTCCTTTTTAGTAGACTTGGTTTATACGATTTTTAAAAAATGAAATAAAAGGGAAAGTTGTCAGTGAATAATCATGATAATTTGTAAGAAAAAAAGCACAAACACTTCGAGAACTTTATTCTGAAGAATATAAGCATCCAATGTAGCCATGTTTATTATTTATAGTAACTTGCTTTGGTTATTAGCATGAGAAGCTCTCGTTTACGTGCTGAGTGAAAAGAATTACCTGTGCAAATAAGTCATGCACCAGCTCATTTAAAACAAGACTCGAACACAATTACAATTTCATGAGATCAGTAAGATGTTAAAGCACAACTTTATAATCGATAGTCATTTCGAAACATTTACCGTTTTTGAGTTATAAAGCAAAAACTTTCAAGGTCCCTTGATCCCTATTTATAGGGGCCAGCCCCTTTTGTATATTATTATATGAAAGCCCTTGTAATTATGCACAACTTTTGCTCATTATGTCTTAACAAAATATTTTTAGTTTTCAAGATAAAAAGGAAAATATGTGTAAATTTTCGCTCTTTTAGGCGTTCTAATTTTTGACACCTATATAGCGCCATTGTGAATACAGAAATCGAAAAACAAAAACCTATGTGCACAACTTCAATCCTTCTGTTACCTAAAATCATTAAAAATTATGCTTCAGCTTTTGTGGTCTCTGAGCCTTTATCCGGAAACGAAAGCCTATAAATTTTCGTTTAAAGGGAAATAACTCAAAACCGGAAGTGACTTTTTGAAATTTTAGTCAGCATTCTGGTAGAGTTTATAAACGTCTATAACCTCTGAAAATTTGAGCGAAATCCGTTGAGAAATGAGTGAGATATGAGGCCTCAAAGTTGCGGTCTAGGAAGTAGAAGAAAAAAAAAGAATAATAATCTTTACCATCAGAATCAGTAGAAGGTCTTCCGTTGGAAACGGAAGACCTTAACAAGAGAGTCCGTTATACTGACCTAATCCAACTGGCACAAGGACCCCTTTGTGTATCATATCAAATAATACGACATCAGTGGAGATACGTACCGGTCTGCTTTTGCTTAACCAATATGACTTGGATATGTGCATTTCTTAGTATTTCTTTTCCACATTGCACTTAGCTGTCCCCGAATTGTTGGACTTGCAGTTAATTGAAACATTGGCTGGCATGAAAATATGCCAACTCTGTAGCATATCAAATGGCCATCTGTGGGTATTTGGGAATTACTTAAAATTAATGGATTTTAAATGATTTGTCAATGGTTTGTCACAGTTTGAAATGGAAATTAGAAAAGTCTTTGTTGGAGAATAAATTGAATGAGCACAAATATGGTTAAAAAGATTAAAAGCTACAAATCTGGTCTGCCTTTCAACTCCCATCGTCTGCCATTTTGACAGATTAACACACCAATTCTTGTTTCCATTTCTCAAGAGTTCCACAAAGGGAGATAATAAAACTATAAGGGTTGTCCAAAAAATTCGTGGACAATGACGTTTTTGTGAAAAAAGATGGTTCTACATAAATCTGTTGTATATCAAAATATTTCTTATGAAAAAACAAGCCAGAATGATTTATATTTTATTGATGGAACGTAATATTTATTTTTAAAAAGCGCATATGTTTACACTGTTTACTAGACATCCGATTGTTCTATTTGTACATTTCGATATAGTTTAATTTTAGTTGTAACACGTCATTTGATTTGATAGTGTGTTAGGACATCACAAGGGTTCGCGGGAAAGTGTATCTGAATGAGTTTAGTAATTCAAGATTTGTCGAGAAGTAAATGCTGGGTTATCTCTATGTTGAAAAAATAGTAGGTCTATTAAACTTGCGGGGTCTTTGAGTGGGGGACTTGAGAGCACTGGAGTTTTTATGAATAGCACGGTTGTTCTAGATGGCGACTTGAATAGAGGTTAATTATCATATTTTTCCTCCTTTTGGGATCATTTTTCTAGTGATTTCTTCACTTGAGCAACAAAAACGTGTCCTGTACTTTTATTGTCCCTATGATGGAACCTTTACCTATGTGGTGGCCAAAGTTGCTATCTAATTCAGTGGAATCATTTTGTCTTGGTGTTTAGAGTGAAAAAGGAGTTGTGGGCATTCCTACTAAGAATGTTTTTGTGTTGGAAAGTGTTGGTTTGAGATAGCCTCTGTTTGCTTTCAGTTTTATTTACATAAAATATTTCAACACTTTATATTGCAGACTAAACAAGGAGAGATTGAGATTGACTGGGAAGTGATAGATAAAAGACTTTCGGATCTCGATGGAAAAGTAGTTTCTTCCGTAAGATACACAAAGATAAACAGTCTTTTGGATACATTCATATAACTTTTTTGAAAGCATCCCCAGAGTCATAAACTTTAGTGTCATGCACCCCTAATGATATTCGTCGATTCTAGTTTGGAAAGATTTGAAGGGAAAGACTATAATCCGTGCTATTGACTGTGAGAAGTTAGTTTTCAAGGGTATTTCTGAACGTGGATGTCCGAAACGACTTGCTTCAGGGACAGTGGAAGGCTTAATTCAACAGTTGATTAATATATTTGATGATTATGGTCGTGGTAGAGTATGGGATGTTGTATCTAGAAATGTGAACCCGGCTGCATACCCTTTAGTGAAAGAGTATCTCAAGCTGATAAGGGAAGAGCACGCTAGGGCTTATGTATTGCCTAAACAGGCTAAACCAATTTTCTTATCTAAAGTCAGAACAGTTGCTTTGTTTATAGGTAGGGGATTAGGCAGATCTGATTTGTCGCTTAGGGAGAGGTTTCTTTTGGCTAGGGATCAAGCATGGATTAAGGTTCAAATTTTCGCAGGTGATAGAGCAAGTGAAGATTTTATCAATGCCTACTCCATTGAGTAAGCCAGATGGCTATTGCTCGTTAAGCCAACGGCTAGCTAAGATTGTGTATTGACCCACAAACACTCAACACAGCGTTGATCAGAAAACATTATCGCCTGCCCGTTCTTGATGAAATTCTACCATAGCTCAGTAAGGTTAAACCCTTTACAAAACTTGACATGGAGGCTTTTTGGCATGTGATGTTGGGCGAGAAATCTAACAAATTAACGAAAATGTTAACTCCATTGATTTGAAAGGTATATATTAGACAAAATTTCATTTCGGACTAAAGGTATCAAGTGAAATATTCCAGAGTAAACTGGATGGGTGTTTGGAAACATGACAGGTTTTTTCAGCGAGGTAGACGATATCATCAAAGCGGGCTGTGGAGAAAATGACGGAAAAGCTGAGCGAGACCATACTTTAAATTGAGAAAAGTGTTGGAGAGATGTGAGGAGAGACACATCATTTTGAATAAAGAAATACAAAAGATTGGACTCAAAGAAATCTCATTCCATGGAAATGTTATTTCCATAGATTGAGTAAAAATTGATGACAAGAAAATAAAAGCCATTAATGACATGAAACCTCCTACTGATGTTTCAGGAATCAAGAGACTGTGTGGCATGATCCAGTACATGGCAAATTTCTTTCAAGAACGTTCTACCATAATAGAGCCGCTCAACGAACTTACTCGCAAAGATAAGGCATGACATTGGTCTATAGCATTTCAGAGGATCAAGAATATGCTGACAGAAACTCCAGTATTAGCTTACTTTGACCCTGGAGAGGAAGTAGTGGTACAAGTGAACAGTAGTAAAGACGGTATTGGTGCAGTTCTCCTTCAGGATGGCAGACCGGTGGATTATGCATCTAGATCACTGACAGTGTCAGAGAGAAGCTGGACTCAGATCAAAAGAAGCGTCATCTGTGTTATATGGTCTGGAACGTTTTGACCAGTATACATATGGCTGTAATGTGACGATACAGAATGACTATAAACCATTAGAGGCCATTCTGAGGAAACCTCTTGCAATGGCACCGAAGTGACTATAGGACATCATGATGAGATGGAACCGGTACAATTTTGACTTTGTATATGTCCTGGGAACTTACCGTACAATCGCAGATACTTTGAGTAGCGCATATCTGAAGAGTGAGGAAGGTAATTTAAGTGAAAGACTAAGAATCATGTCATTGAAGAGTGATGGTCCATGTGACATTCCAGATGCTCCAGATGCTCGCCTAATTGAAATTAAAGAGACTTCGGAGATTGAGACGGGAAATGCAAATTCTCAAGGAAATTGTGATGAACGGGTGGCCAGTCGTGTACTAATAAATAATGGTTTTGCAAACTATTGGAATGATCAATTCAATTTAAGAAAAGTGTCTGTCTATCTAGAAAGGTTAAAGATCAATGTAAAGAATCTTTTATATCAAACTGGAAATTAAAAATTTTTAATTCTCCCAAATGTTTTATTTATAAGGATCTATAAAACAAACTTTGGTCTAGAAAAATATTTTTTCTTTGTTACCCTATGATCTTGTTTACAGTTTAAGCAAATTTCGATGTGTAAGTCACAAATTACCTTTTGAATGCAGAAGGCTTTTTTTAATAAAGATAGTGCAGAGAAATTATGTCATCTTTATTGTGTGGAAGAAATTGGAGATGCATTTTACTATACATGAATTTGAATTGCATTTTTTTCAATGATGAAAAAAGAAAACACATACCTGAAAAAGTTTACAAAGAAAAAAATTTTTTTTTTTTTTAAAATTATTTAATAGTGGTGATAAATTTACGTAAATTGGCTTATCTAAATTTATTTTGTAAAATAGTAATGTCTTTATTTCACTCATAAATTACTTCCAGTACTTCAAAATTAAAATTGTTTATTTGTTTATCCTTTGTTCATTTGTTACCTTATCATTGTTGATTTATTTCTTTTTATAACTTCTACATAATTCTTAACGGCACGGTCTCCGTTTCGACCCTAGGACGAAGGTGGTTATTTCACCCCAGTCCGCCGTAAAGCCCCTCCCCGACCCCTTCATCAGTTCCGGCCAACACTGCAACCTATAAAGTTTGATCCATCCGCTTCAAAGGGTACGCATGCGCTGGAGGAAAAAGACGAAGAAGAAAATGAAAAGGCGAAAGAGGTCAAACCGACACCAAAGAAGTTTGCTGCTCTGAGTTGTTCAAAGTTTGGAAAATTAATCGTGAGTTACGGTTAGAACAACTGAAAGCATACTTAAGGACCCTCTCTACACCAGTGCAAATTGTTTTTTGGACATTGAGAAAGATATATTGTATAAAGGTGTTAATAATGAGTTTATATATTTCATTTTCACTATGTGATGAATGGCATTTATCCCCAGGAAAATAATCAAATACAACATAGTATCAGTGAATAGAAATCACTATTTATTTTCATATAGAAAATACATGTAAATAACATGTTCAATGAATTTTCTGTTTGACCTCAAAAACTTTAACCTTGCTCATAACTTTTGATTTAGTGGAGCTATAACTTTAATATTTCACATGTGTATTCCTTGTTACAAACCTTCCATTGGGTACCACCAAATTTTGACCTTTTTATCTTGACCTTGAAATTGAACCACTTTTACATGAAAATTCCAAACTTTTACTTTGACCATGACTTTTGAACGGTAGAAACTAAGACCTTTATACTTCATATATGTATTTTTTGTGAGAAGACCTTTCATTGGATACCAACAACTTTGACCATTTGATCTTGATCTTGGAGATTTCTGTACTTATGAAAAAACTTTAACCTTGACCATAACTTTTGAACGGTATGGGCTAGTGCTTTCAAATTCTTTTGCAAAGACATTTCATTGGGTACCAAGAACTTTGAACCCTTGACTTTGACCTTGGAGTTTGACCTACTTTTAAAAAGCAACCCTTGACCATAACTTTTAAAGGGATAGGGGTAGTGCTTTCGTACTTTACTTATTGAATCCTTGTGACAAGACCTTTCATTTGATATCAAGAACTTTGACCCTTTGACCTTGGAGTTTGACCTACTTTTTTACAATTGATAATCTTGGCCATAAATTTTGAAGGGTTAGGGCTAGGGCTTCCGTATTTCACATATGTATTCTTTGTGGCAAGACCTTTCATTGCATATCAATTACCTTGAACTATTGACCTTGACCTTGGAGATTTCAGTACTAATGAATAAACTTTCACCTTGGCCTTTTCTCATATTTTACAATTGTATTTCCAGTGAGAATACCCTACTTTTGGTACCAGTGCATTTAAGAAAAAAATAATCTCCGCTATGTTGCCACACGGGGGCATCAGTGTTTTACAAACACATCTTGTTTTCATTTGCATGTAGACTACAGTTCATGCCCTGAAAATATTTTTATAATTTTTAAAGAATTCAGAGTCTGTCAAAAGTAAAAAATTAAAATAAATTGAAATTACGATGATTATTTCTCTTCATCCATCAAACAAAGCCAAAAGTCAAAGATTTGATTAATTTCTGGAATAAAATATTTTCCAATATGTCATTTTGATTTTAATTTGTATGTACCTCTGTTTCTTAAAAGTCTGACCACGAGAGGGAATTTGCGAAAATTACCGACTCTATCGAGTTTCATCGCTTTTTCTGTCACATGCCTAACAAATTGAAGAAGCATTTAGAGATGAGTTTTGAGGAGGGAGACGTTTATCTTTGACACCGGGATGGTGAAACAAGGAGACCCTGTGATAGGACTCCACTTCATACTCAAGTATAAACATAAGTATTTAAGTATACAGATAAGTCAAAGTATTCAAGTATAAACCTAAGTATTTAAGTATACAGATAAGTCAAAGTATTCAAGTATAAACCTAAGTATTTAAGTATACAGATAAGTCAAAATATTCAAGTATAAACATAAGTATTTAAGTATACAGATAAGTCAAATTATTCAAGTATAAACCTAAGTATTCAAGTATACAGATAAGTCAAAGTAATCAAGTATAAACCTAAGTGTTTGAGTATAAAGCTAAGTGACAGTATTCAAGTATACACTTACATTTTTTGTATGTACTTAGTGCTTAAGTACATAACTAAGTGAAATTCCTCAAATATACACATAAGTTTTGCATATACAGAACAGTCAAAATATTTAAGTACATGTATACACCTAAGTAAGATATACAATTTAGGTATACAGCTTTATAAAAGTATTCAATAATACAGATATTAAGCATTTAAGTATACAACAAAGTCAAAATATTCAAGTATATTTGTAACTATTTAAGTAAACACATAAGTCAAAATATTCAAGAATATTCCTAAGTTTTTAAGTATACAGCAAAGAAAAAGTTTCAAGTATACACCTAAGTATAAAGTAATCACGAAAGCCTAAGTGTTCAAGTATACACCTATTTATTTAAGTATACAGCTTAGTCAAAGTATTTGAGTATACACATATGTATTTCAGTATATAGCTAAGTCAATGAATTCAAGTATACATGTACAACTAAGTATTGAAATACACAGCTAAGTCAATTAAGTATTAATGTTTACAGCTGATTTATTGGAAAATTCTTGTCTACAGCTTTATTGAAATATTTATGTATACTGTCAAGCTATAAGAATAATTTCTATATAGCAAATACATTGAAGTATTCAAAAATACTGTCTAGTTATTGATGTAATCAAGTATCTAAATAAACCATTGAAGAAATCAAGTATACAGCTAAGCCACTGAGGTTTAGTTAAATACACAGTTAAGTTATTGAAGTAATCAAGTATACAGAATAGCTATTGGAATATTCAGATAAACAGACTATGTGCAGCTACTGAAGTATCAAAGAAGAGATTCTTATTTTAGAAATCTTTAAGTACACAGCTCAGGCGATGAAGTATTCAAGTATACAATCTAAGTATTAAAATATTCAAGTATACAATTGAATCATTGATTCACTCACGTATACTTTCCAGCTATTTACGTTATTGCACGTTTTAGCTTTTTAACTGTATAATGTACATGTAGGTACTGAATTATTCCATCTGTTACAGGGGCCAGGCCAATGTAATAGTAGAACCACACAAACGTCAAAAACAGTACTCACATCTTTGGCCATTTGAGGCGGGCATCGACATCTACTCAGTGGAATTCGAGCATCTCAGGTAGGGAAGGAAAAGCACGTTAGATACGTTTAAGAAAAATGTTCTGCAAACACAATTCAAATGAGATTTTAATAATCAACTTTTATCTATTTTTAATTATTATATTGTTCTCATATCTTTTGCATTAGGGCAGGAGCGTCTTGGGAAAAATTACGTTACTGGAAATAAAATATTACAAAAGAAACTAATTTCAATATGCAGAGCCTCTACTGAAATCTTGTTTATAGGTTATTTAAAATTAAATAAATAACGTTTTTGCCTCCGTATAACATAGAAATAAACATTCAATTCTTTACAAAATTGTAATAATAATGATACAGTTTTAAAGATCTTATTTTAAAGAAATAATATTTTCAAATGATTCTCCTATCTATAGTCCTACTTTTAGGAAAAAGTAAGTCTTAGAAGGTGATGGTGATATTTCATATTTTATTAATATTCTTTTATTTCAATTTTTATATTCTGATATCAAATATTTATTATCATTCATAATAAGATTTTATGGAATATCATTGTTTTGTTTGTAACTTTAACTTTTACAAATTCTCCTTTTCGATCTTACAGTAGCTCAGATGAACTCAATTCCGTATACAACTAAAAATTCTCTGGCCATTAAACCATGTAATCTGTAATGCTGTTCATAAACGCTTTTTACGAAAATTCAGTTCAGAGAGAGAGAATTTTTGATTGCGTATAAAGGTTATAAATATATTTTTTATTTCTAATCTGGTATTAAAGGGCTTCCGTATTTTTCATCAAATTGATATATAAAAAAGTTTTATAGAGCACACGCATTTTGAATTTCAGTATTCCTCACCTACATGTTGAAGTTAGTTTCAAAATCACACGATAAACCTCAAAGAATTTCTCGACTACATTAGTAAAAATCCTATTTGAATAAGATGTAGATATTTTTTTTTATTCTTTATGGAAAAGGGAGAAAAGAAAGTGAGTAATATATGTGTAATTAAATGTAGAAGCAAAATGAAATATTTGTTTAATTTAGGATGTTGTTGAACACAGACAGATTGTTGGTTAATATGCTAGCCTACATGTATGTTGAAATTGCTTTCTTTGTTGTACTGTTTATTTTTTACGTATTTGAATGTTTATAAGATAGTTTAGATATATCTGGAAGAAAATGAAAAAATCAGTGTTGAAATTCTATTTCGTTTTGGTCTCAATAGATGCTGCCTCCTCTTAATCATACTGTTAAGAAAGATGATATTGAAAGTAACTTGCTCAGAAATTAATTCTTCTCATATCTTACACATTAATTAGATTGTACGTATAAATGTCGGCTAAATTTCAACTTACTGGAATGCTTCTTTCAGGGAAGCCAGAAGACAGGCGATTCTCAGGAAGTACGAGGACCCGGCTGTGTGGGAGACAAAGTCAGAAGAACTGGTCATCAGACGGACAGAGGGGTATGCTGCAGTGGAAAAACGGATGAAGGAACGACACGTTGATCTGTGCTCTATTCAGGAACGTGAGGTGATAGGGGATATCGAAATCCTGAACAATCTGAGTACCTATATGCACACAGTAAAATGCACGGCAAATACTGAAGTGTTTATTTTAGACACGAAAAACTATGAGAGAATTGTTGGTAAAAGAAATACCACCACCATCGATATTATGCGAGAGCACGTGAAAGCGAAGCTGGAAACGAGAATGAACATGAAACATGGACATTTAGTACCGTTTTTACAATTTTTGCATTTTAAAATGACGGAGGAGTCTTTACCTCAGTCTATACCTTTACCTCCATTAAAAACCTCCAAAACACTTCCAGACAGGGATACCATGCTTCAGCAGCTGCTGCAGTGGTTTAAAGACGGAAAATCCACGATTGTGGAACCGTTCACTCCTGGAGCAGTATTTTACAAGGAACTCATGAAAGAAAAGGCAGCAGCTCGAAAAGACCAACCTCCACCCGTAAAAACAAGCGTTGCTCTTACTCTTCGAGCAAATCGAAGAAATCAGCTGCCAAGAAAACCGAGAAATTTGATCGAAATAAGGGAATCACTTCGGCAGATGATGGAAGCAGAACTTATAGAATTCGAAAATGAGATCGCCAAAAAACAGATAGGGTCCCGACGGAAACCTAAGGAAAGGAGAGGGAAGGGTCGTCGAAGACATCCATCACAAACGCAATCCAATTTTGAGGGAAGCAGAAGTAAAGCAGCCTCGCTTCAGTCACTAGCCTCGCTTCCAAATTACTTAGGAGAAAAAGAGAATGATGAAACTGACAACTCACTTCTTACAATACTTGCAAACCATAATAAACCGACGAGTGAAAATGAAAATAAGCCAAAGAGTAGAAGGGGTTCCATAGAGGAACAGAAGAATGTTAAACCAGTTTTAATTACGGAGGTAAATCGTAAAGACCAGCGCCTTGAACTACCGAATATCAAAGAAGAGAGAACACAAGAAGAAATTTTACTTAAAAAGCAAAATTTAGGACATAATTCCAAAGAAAATATCACATTAGAAACTCAGAAATCTGACGTGGCAGCTAGAACACAATTTCAGGTTCCAAATGCAGCTAAATCAAAGGAACTTCAAGTTTCAAACTTGGAAAATGTTCCGACTCTGATCGGAGAAGGAAGTGTGAAAGAAAATGCTTTACCACACATCGATGGAGCAGACGACACTTCCTTCACGGAGAAGAAGGGAAAAGAAAACTCTAAGTGGGCATCTGTAATGAAATTTGTAAACGAGAATATCCATCGGCGACTTGTGGCAAACAAGGACCCTGAGCATGATACTCTTCCACATTATGATGACTATGAATCTAATGATAAGAATTTGTCTTTCCTAGAGAACAGACTAATGGCTTTCCATGTGAAATATGGAGGGCAATCAAAGATACACATGAAATTACCAAAACTAGCGCGATTCACTGTTGACGTAATTACAATTATGCCTTTCATATGCTAAGAATAAAAATTTTAAACACATGGTTTCCCGCAGTTCCAATATTTATTTTAGAATATAGAATAGAGAATATAAATAGTTACAAATATGAAAATGATAAATGACGCAAGGGAAACACGAACATTGAGAGATACTGTGTTCCGGTAAAATGTTTTATTTATACTTCGCTACATATTAAGTTACATAATATTTTAAATGAAAAATCATCAAATGTAAAGATAAAACATGTTACATGTATAAGTAGAATTAAAGCACTAGTAAATATAACCATTCACTATTCACTCTAACTTTAAGAAAATTTTAATTATTAAGATAGAAAAATTACATTCATTTCACACGTTGCAAAACATCAAACGATAAAACTCATCACAATGTATAGAAATAAAACTACTCAATTTATTGTAGATAGTAGAAATTGAAGTACAAAACTACATGAAGGATTTAATATGCATGTATATATTTGTTACCTTTTGTCTCAATTGTTTTCCATCCACTAAGAGCATTATATAAAAGTCAATTTCAAGGTTTTTATTTTAGGAGAATGAAACCAAAGCTCCAAAACCTGGTGGTAAAGTATGGATACGACGGCGCATGTGCAGATTTGCTGACAATAAGATCCAGGTCAAAGATCATAAACACGTGCGTCACCATATTGTTGACGACATTCTAGAATTTGATAACGTACAAAAACAAAAGCGAATTATGCAAGCTTTTCTGTGATAAAAAAAATTGTTATATGACGTAATAATTCTGTTGATATAGATGTTTTCTATTTTTTGAAAATAGGTATTAATAAAGATTACCTCTGTTACAGATTCTATTGTGTTTTCTGTCGCAAAATTGATATAAAATCTTATTTGATGTACATCACATGTGCAGAAATTATTACATAGGTACGAATATTCTAAAATAGTTTATGCAGGATATATGAAAACATAATCCCAATTGACTAAAATAAAAATCAAATAATCAAATAAAATCAAAACATCTTTTAATATTGGAAGCGTTTTGAAACTTGATATTTTCTTACTTTAAAAAAGTAAAACCTCTATATCTTTTCCCAGAGTCGGAGAAATAATAATCTGCGTATTGAATTTTCTACGTGAAAATTTTAGCGATGTTATGTCGTTAATTTCGTATTTACTCTAAACCGTTTAATACGAAAGCCCAGAAGGCTCATTCGAGATTCAAGTTTCGAAATACGAGATTCAAAATTCGAGATTCGAAATTCGAGTTTCGAAATTCAAGATCCAAACTAACCAATCAAAAGCGGGTTCAACTTTTGATTACTTCCCTTTGTTACGTTTTTACTATCACGAAATCGTTGAATATATTGATAACAAATGGATCATTTGCTAAAATGATAATGCAAGAAAAAATGTTTTATGTATTAAAACAAAATAAAAATAAAATTTGGATTACATTTTGAAAAATACATATATAATCTTATTTTTCTAATTTAACAAAATAGTAAATACGTATATATGGAATATTATATGGTCTTATCGTTGACTTGCTGAACAAGTAGGTCACCTAATTTTATTTTATCAGATTTATTATGAATCGTATCTATACTGCACAATAATTTAAGGGTATATATATCATTACAATTATAAAGGGTACATTTGTGCAGTGAGACTTGACTGCTGAATCGAATTGTAGCGTTATATAAGGTTTTATAAGAGTATATTTTAGTCTTTGGCCATAAAACTATGGCCAGAGACTAAAATATAACATCATAACGCTATATAGTTCTGCATGTAATTTAGACTTTGTCCGTCCCACTGTTATAAGTTTATCCAACGGCCTGTATCATCAACACGTAAATATAACATCATAACGCTATATATAGTTCTGCATGTAATTTAGACTCATCTACTATTTGATATAAGATAAAATAAATGCCGCATTTATTTTAATTCATATCGCCAAGCTGTATTGTAGATATAATTTTTAATTAATTCAAGAAATCAAAGCCTTAGATGAAGATAAGTTATTAAATAGGCCTACTTAATTTTTATGTATTTCCTCTATCAGGAAAACGAACGCGATTTTTCTTTATCAATACTACGTCGTCTTTCAAGTTTCAAGCCTTTCAGTGTGTTTAGAAAAATGGGCAGGCGGGGTGGGTAGGGGTGGGGTTATTGTTAACCTTTAGACATTTGCCACGTATTCATAACTTTATTTATATGTCATCGACCCCGTAAACAAACTAATCAATACAAAAATATATATATTCCTGATATATTTATTCTATTTAATATTTAAGAAGCTATAATATAAATTGAAGTATATCTTGCTGATCAAAAATCCAATGATTATTTAAATTTCCTTCTTATATAGATAACACTCTTTCTTGCATTGAAATTTTATTAAATGACTTATTTATTATTTATATATTAAACGATTTCTTGATAGTAAAATCATAATAAAGGAGAGTTATCAAATCTTGAACCCGCTTCTGATTGGTTAATCTGGATCTTGAATCTCGAAATTCGAATCTCGTATTTCGAACCTTGAATCTCGAATGAGCCTTTTGGGAGCTTTTGATTGGTCAATCTGGATCTTGAATCTCGAAATTTGAATTTCGAATCTCGAATTTCGAATCTCGTATTTCGAACCTTGAATCTCGAATGAGCCTTCTGGGCTTTCGTAGTTTAAAGACTTTAGAACATGCATGATAAAAACTGCATATTTACACGAACAACGCTTATTAGTTTCAGAAAGTTCTTTTACCTTATCCAGCAAATAACTGTAAAAAATTTTGTTTCTGAAAGTAAATGCATTAAAATACTCCTGAGTCCTTGTGTTGATGGACTTCATATTAAGAATTATGTGATTAGTAAATGAAGTAGACGTTTTTCTCATGCACGTGCGAACGGTTACATCTGCAAATTGGATCGCAAAACCAGATAGAATAATTGCAATATTCTTAAAAATTATTTATGCTTCGTCAATAGCTAAAATAGTTTCAAACAAACCTGTTCATATCGAGTGCATTGATCAGCTGTTGAAATAGACCGGAGGTGGTGACAAAATCAGATAAATTCCTTGATTCTTCTTTAATAAGGTAAATAAAATATGGTTTTAACGAACAGTTTTCCAGCTCAAAACTTCATTAATATTGAAGACAACACCAATAGGGAACAATGTTCCATCTCTATCCAATTCTGATTTTTTTTTAATATCACACTTCACCGTTAGTAATGAGAGCTAAAGAATCTATTGAATCATTTTATAATGAATGCAAAATTTTAAAAAATCCGCTATCGCTTACTGTAATAGAACAAAAGAACAACATTCTTAATATCACTGGCATAAAGAACTATCTTGAAGCCTGTATTATTCTTATTTTAAGTCTACCTCTGAATTGAATAGAAGACAGGCTAAACCTTATGAAAAAACTACTTTCTTAAACCAAAAGAGAGACAAAGAGATGTGAACAAATTAATAGCATTCTTTTACATTGACGAAGAACCCTTCTAATGTAACACTTTTTCGATTATATGATATATCTACGTTTACGATAAACTACCTCTTAATCGACATCTGATAGTCGGGATAAAATATAATCAATTTCAAACAAATATAAATAAATAGAAATGAAAAATATAATGACATCGCGAATAGTTATCACACTAAATGTGAGCAGAGCTAACAAAATTGGACCTCTTAAATCATCACATGTGGGATCAGGTGCAGTAGTGAGAAGCTTCCGCTGTCGACCAGCCAACATCGTCATGTAAAAATTGTCATAAATTGGAAAAATAACGAAATCCCCAGGCAATTCAAAGTGTAAAAACTGGTCTAGCAATAATGATGGAGAAAGTCACTCAGCCTCCGGTTTAATGACAAATTGTATTTGCTGTCAAGGTCATTGTATTATCCATAGAACTTGCAAAATGTTTACTTTAAACGATATATCATATTCTTGTTTCATAAACTTGTTTTTTATAGCATGCTTTGTTGAAGAAAGCGTCCGTAAATGCAAATTGCTCTTGCTTATCTAACCAACTAGGAGACATAAAACCGATATGCAATTTGTAAGAGTAAATTGCTACATAATTAAGTAAGCGAAGTCGACGCTAGAAAAGTTAGAGTACCAGTCATCACATACAAGCAAGTGACACCATTGTCTTTGTATGGAAGGCTCATTTTTTAAATTGTATATTAGAGGAACTGGGATTCAATTCTACAAATGGTAATCCAAATTGTATATATGCCTCCTTTTTTAAAGATGATTTTTTTTTCAAAACCATGTCAGTATTGAATATTTTTAGTATTCCCAACAATCAACATAAATTTGAATTACCATATCTTTTCTATATATATTAGATTACAAAGCATCATAAATTTCTTACAAAGATACATAGCGTGTCCAGTAAATGTTCTAAGAAGCATCTCAGTCGAAACATGGCTGAAATATTGCCGACTCGGTGCTAAAAAATAAACAATCAGTTTTTAATTCCCACTAAAATTTTAACAGTAGTGAAAAAGAACCTCCCGGTGTATACTGTGCAACAATATATTCGAAAGGTGGTTTAAGGTACATTGATACTCTGATAAGAGAGATAACTCTTAATTACACAAATGTCTATTATTCCTTTATAAATTTGTTAATTTTAAGTGCCTTTTTGTCAAATTTTGTCCCGTAAGCCATGCTATAATTGTTTATATTTTATTCAGCATATACATTTCCTTTGGAAAATCATAAAAGTTAAAGAAAAATTTCATACACTGTATGAGTGAGCAGAGGGTTTATGAACCTTACATCAGATGTGGCTACTTAAAATTTCCAAGGAACTTCCCACGATAAATTGAGGTCCAGAAATTTTTCTATCATTGACAGCTGCTTTTTCAATGAAAAAGGAACTCGTAAATTTACTTACTTTCTCAATGGTCATTTGCAAAATTATTTTGGTAAAATCATTTTGATTGCACACACAGTTACTCTGAAGATGATATTAAAAAAATGCTTGAGTTTCTGATTGACACTTTCTATGTGGTATTTGGCGACCAGTGTCCTTATCACAAAAAATCTTACGACAAAGATAAATTGAAATCTCTGTAATTAGTTGTGTAATAAATAAATCTATTTTAATCTTAAATATTTTTACAAAGTAACTTACTGTAATAGAAATATGGGATAATTTGATTACCTTCTACAGCTTAGATACGTATTTAGGAATGGGAAACTTTCTGTCTAAGTCTTAAGATTCTGAACAGCAGCTGTCAATAATGCATGTAAAAAAGGTTGTATTAATTAAATGATATATTGAAATGTATGTATGTTTGGATGGCATCGGTTTTCTTTTTTAAAAAAAAACCCTTCTTTAATATTTTTGTGTACAATAAAGGTCAATTTTCTCCTTCACCGCTACTAATATTTTAGTGAAGATTAAAGGAAGAGGTTTGGGAAATGCTTATATACTGAAACCAATATTTACGTTTGCTGTAATCTTTGTAAGGAATTTCGTTTTAATTAGTTTCACTATTAATTGACACAACAGAAAGCATCAGACAAAATATTTCTATTCTGAAATTGATTAGAGTACTAGACTAGTAAATACTGCATTTTAACCAAAAATTTTGTTCTACTAATATTATTAAGTTTTGTGAAGTAATGTGCCAAAATGATGTTGATTCATTGAGAAAAAATGTACATTTATTACGAAAATTAATAGTATGATCTGTAAATTTCCTTAGTTTGCACCTTCTGCTTGACCCACTGTATTATATGTATATAGGTTTTATGTGCCTAATGTATCATTACTATAGTACATGGTTTTGAGAGGATAAATTGAATATTGAATTGAATTTGCATGTTACTTCTTCCAAATCAATTTATCTTCAGTCTAAATATTTAATTCATTTTCTGTAATTATTCTTTAGAGTTCCAATTAATATTTAGTAATCGAACGCAATTACAAAATTTAAAACAAAATGTGGTTAATTGATAAAATAATAAAAGCTTCATAAATGTATTTTAATAAATTTTTAGGGGGAACATTTGTTAGTTACATAACATGGTAATTACAAGTTTATAATCAAACAATTTGTTCGTTAATGTAGTTTATTGATATTTTAAAATCATTACACATTTCTGCACTTAGATTAACAATTAATCTTGAACTAATCAATATCATGAATAAAGGATTAATGTTATAACTATCACAAATCAGTCTTGTTTTCACGAGTGGAAGTTTCACGTATATAATAGAGTATTCGATTTTTTTAAAAAGTAAAATTATGTATATTCTTTAATGGTATTTAAACTTTTTCTACTTGCTTATAATAACTCCCAAGTGAAGCATTACTAAGACACCCTCTATGCTTTCAGAACAAGTATTTTGATACCTATCATTCCCCTTTTTATCACGATTACTTTTTTAAACACTGCTTGATTTGACAAAATGTATATAGGGATCTTAGAAATCACAAAAGGCCGTAGACTTAAAGATTTTTTATAATCAAATATACGTAATTTAATCAAAATTAAAACAATATCTAATTAAAAATTGTATGTTAAATCACGAGTTTAATATAGCATTTAAAAATACATATAAAATATTTATGAAATGATCATGAGTGATTTTTTTAAATCAAAATCAAACAACCTAAAATTAACTTTCCAAGAACAATATAAGGTATTTACATATTTTAATACAAAAAGAAAAACTCTTTCTTTTCGAATTTCCTTAATATTGGTATGGTGAACATGATCTGTTATTTAAGGGGGTATATTCTTCCTCTTCATCTTCAGTTATCCTCTGGTCTTGAAAAACTGTAAGGTCTCTGTCTGTCATGAATTCTGCTCCCCCTGGGTCCAGTTTTGTTATTTAAGGTTGTATATAATGAGCTGAGTTCTCTGAATTGAGACTGTGTTGAAAAAGTACAAAAAAAATTAAATTTCATTCCGATTTGATGGAACAGTCAATAACATGAAAATTTCCTCATACGATATACTCTGAAAGCTTGCATATCGTGATTTCATGGACAAACCACAAAAACTCACTTTTCTTCCAGATTGAATCTACTGAGTAAATCAGAAAAAATAAACATTGTATAAAGCAGTGTTGAAATTATATGTCCAGCTTCTGAAAAATTCTTACTTCGATCATATAAGATCAAAATTTAAGGTTGTCTGACCATCATTCTGACTTCCGTCATGGAAGAATAGAATCCTTTCTGATCATAAGATTAAAATTTAAGGTTGTCTGACCATCATTCTGACTTCCGTCATGGAATACTCGAATCCTCTCCAGGCGAACCAGTTGATGCCGTTAGAGTTATCCGTGTTGCCGTACTCACCGTTAAGGTTCGACTTATGACACGAGTTATACCACCAACCCCCCAGTCTACCCAGAGCACAGTTGTACCCAGGGTTCAGATCGTTGTCGTTATCAAATGTACTAAATTTCATGTTGTTGTGGTTATAGATAAAACTGTCCCCTGTTGGTTTTAAAAAAGAATAAAACGTAAGTGAAGAAACAGATCACTACAAAATGAATAGTTCTCAATATACAAGTTTTTGTCTTCTATTTTTTAAATCTACTATCCATAAAAGCAAACACTCAAATACAAAAGTAACGTTCAGTTGGAGTGATGGCGGAAGGAAAAAAAGATAGAGAAGAGAATAGGAGCATGGATGTACCTGCATTTCCGGAATAACCCGATACGTGTAATCTGTACTCGGTATTCTCTGCATCGATGTAGAAGTTACTGTACTCTGCATACTTCCAAACGCAGTCGTGATCCATCAGCTCGATTCTAAGATGCGTAAACCCTTCCTGTGTTAGGTTGTATATGTTTTCATTACCTGAGAATATAATGCTATTTACGAGATGATGTATTTTCAAAAGCGTTATGAAAAAAAAACATCATTTTATTAGTAATTAGCATGGTCCAAATGTATAATGTACAATATCTTGATTTGATACAACTTATCAAGTAGTATACTTTTTCTCTGAAGTATAAACTTTGGTCTGAAAATAGATTATAAGTGGTAAGCCTTTATGCATTTTAGTATGTACACTGTTTGATTATCTGTTTTTTCTAATACACAATCAGCTAATTAAACCATGTAGACTAACCCTAACCCTACCCCTAACCCTAACCCAAACCTAGCCATGGATAAGGGAGCATGGATTTCACACGAATGGTCAAAGGATGGTGAATATTAACATGCAATCAATTTGCCTTCACTTTTACCTTTCCATGATTAAAAAATGGTGAGCAGCTTCACAAACCACGAAACTTTATCATAGCTTTAACTGTAAACAGGAAAGTGTCGTAACTTTTTTTTTATTTTCGCCCCTTTCGCACTTACTAGTATTATAAGTCAACGAATTTAAAACGGGGCAAATTCAAAGCAAAAAAAAAAATTCTTAAACAGAACAGTGATTAGGTGAATTTAAAATGGGGCAAAATTGCTAGCAAGTGTAACAGGGCGAAAACCAATGCTAACAGTTTGCCTGCTTGATGCTGGTGAATAATAAGTTTGATTTTCAAAGAAATCCCTATATTTGTTAGAAAATAAGCTTTTCATTCTGGAGCCTGCATACAGAACGAAGAGAATGGATATTACATCAATTCTCATTATTTTTTATGGTTTCTACCCGCACTAGATTTTTAAATTCTCGAAAATCTCTCAAGATCCTTTCTCGATAGTTAAGCAGTTATGCAAAATCTTAAGCTAAATGTTTGACAATTATAATGTGCAATTTTAATAGATTTATGGCATTGTAATATATTTTCGTAATCCGAATGAAATATATGGAGATAACAAATAGTACACAAGGTCAAAGTCCATCAATTAAAGCAAAAAATCGAGCAGAGCAAACACGGTCCTAAAAAAAAATTAGAGGTTGGATCAGGTGACGCGCATCTTATCCTTTCAATTTAAATTTTTCGGTAGCAATATTTCCTCATTTAACACACACTACAAAAGCACATACATGTACCATACCTATCCAGAACTCAGTGTCACGTGATCCAAATCCTCTCTGGTACTGTGTCCAGTTCTGCTTAAAGTTAACGGATCCGTCAAATCTTCTTTGAATAATCTTTATAAGAAATTAAAAAAGAAGAGTGAGGTGCAAAGACTTGATTTGAGTCTTTCTAATAACTCTGAAACAAGGTATATCATTTTGACATTCTTTTTTCATGTTTTATTTTACTTGAAATACAATATAGATTTGTTGAAGGAATTGATTTTTAAGTTTGTCTTTCAGATCTTCCTTGAAGATATTAGAGGTGTATGCCCACATATGACTCAAGACAAATATTCACTTAAAAAAAAATGAAATTTACATAATTTTATTTTTTAAAAAGTTTGTATGAGTGTTCTGCTAAAATTTTTTAATTATTTAATAATTTAATTTTTTAAATTTATTTTTCCTTGTTGATTTTTGTTGATTTTGATATTTTTAATATCCCGAAGAACCAGAATGATTTTGAACTGCCATATATATATTATATTTCGAAACTTCATAAGAATCCTTACTAACAAATATACATTGCGAGTTCCTGTAACTGTTCAACCAAGCCTCTTTCTTTACTCCTCACTAAGATATTGACATTAGTGAAGAAAAAACTCCAAGAGTACTGTGCAACACTATATTCAAGAAGTGGTGTGAATCAGATGTGGATACTCAAATATTCCAAAGAACTTTTGGACAATTTGAAATCACAAGATTTTACCAAAATCAACAGCTTAAAAACTAGTGACTTTTCAACTTTATACACAACCAGTTCCCACGATAAATTAAAGTCGAGGCTTTTTGATATCATTAAAAGCTGCTTTTTCAATAAAAATGGAACTCGTACATTTACTTACTTAGTCATTGGTCATTTGCAAAATTATTTTGTTAAAACACATTCTGATTGCACACACCAGTACTCTGAAGTTGACATAAAAAAGATGCTTGAGTGTCTGATTGAAATATCTAAGTGGTTTTTGGAGACCAGGTCTTCCAACAATTTATTGGAATTCAATGGGTACCAATTACGCTCCGTAATTAGCAAACTTTTTTTTGTATTCATATGGAGCAGAATTCGTAAAAATCTTCGGCGTGAAAAAAGAGAACACTTGCTGTGGGCTTCAACTCAGCATATAGATATATCGACGACGTATTGTCAATTAAAAATTTCCATTCCAATGTCGAAACGATATATCCTGGTGAGCTTCAGATAACAGATACCACAGAGTCTGACACATTTGTTTCATACTTGTATATTTTACTTGAAAAAGACGTTAATGGTAATCTAACAACCGCGCTCTATGATAAACGTGATGACTTTAACTTTTCTATCGGCAACTTCCCTTACTTATGCAGCAATACACCTTCATCACCTGCATATTGGGTTAATGTATCTTAGTTGATTCGATACGCAAGAGCATGCTCTACGTATGAACAATTTCTAAAACGAGGTAACAAACAAGTTGATGAAACAAGAATATCAGCAGTCTTGTTTAAAGTCATCATTTCATTAGTTCTTTGGTCGATACAATGACTTTGTCAGCAAATGCAATTTATCATTGAGTCACATGCTGACTGACGTTTTTCATACTAATTGTTAGTCCATTATTTATAAACAGAGTTGACGAAAGAATTTTTCCGTATGTTCCCAATCATGACAAAGAGCACGCGTCGCGTCGGTTGTGGCCGGTCGGCTGGAGATGCTTACTCCTCCATGGCACCTGATCCCACCGCTGATGTTTTAGAGGTCCCCGTGTGCTCTTCTCCTGTTCAATTTGTATTGTTTTTCGACTTTTATCGATAATACCGTTCGTTATCTCCATATCCTTCCTTGTTGATTTTTTTTATTTGTCCTTTTCCCGTATATCCTACACTAGCACAAACACTCCTTTTAAACTCGTCCTTTTGACAATATTTGTGCCCTGTGAAATCTTGTAACAAATAAGCAGTACTGTATGATACCGTCCATAAAAAGTTGTCCTGGTGGCAGAGGGTGGACACTGGGGAACTAGTCGTCAGTGGTACACTGCAGTAGAAGTCCAGTCCTTAAAACGAAATATTTCTTCAAACATTAATTAAATTACTTATTACCATACTCAATGTTTTATTATCTTTTTAAAGCTAAAGTTAGCACTACTGCTAATTTTAATATTATTAATTATTAACGGATGGTTGCCATCTAATCATATTGCTTGCTTATTTTTTGTGACACAATGATATCATACACGTACAGAAAAGAATTTTTAAAAACCACTTTTTAAAAAAAAAATTAAATTTAAGCATGATTACTATATGTTGTATTCAGATTTCATTTTAAAACATACTTCACAGAATACAAGTATATCTTTGAAAATGCTACAGATGGTTTGATATCATTACTTTTAGTCTCTACTCGTAACATAAAAGCTGTAACGTGAAAGGAAGGAAAACTATTTTTGATGTAAATATTTGCCAGGAAACCCTGGTTTTTATTCATTAGAGTTGATATTTCAATCAATTTTCTTTGACAGAAAAAAATGTATTTTCAATTTAACGGAAAATATTGTTGACAAGTAAGGTGCTCGCTTTTATTGGAGATTTATCAACTGTGTATAGCGTCACGGAAATCCGGAACATTAAAGCTTTTCAGAGCAAAAGAGGAAATGATAAACTGCTGAGCCATCATTCATACATATGCTCTGAATCTAAAGATAATTGAATTACATAATTTCCTGAAGTTTTGAAAGGTATAAGATTTGAGTATCTGTTTAGCACCATTGGAGACTAGACATAAATTTGTATATAGAATTTTGTATCCCCCAAAACAGATGATTCTACATTTTCACCTGATCAATACATAGTACCCAAAGCTTGTTTGACCTCTCAACAGGGGATGCTTACTCCTCGTTGGCACCTGTTCCCACCTTTGAAATTTTCAGGGGTACGTGTTTAATACCCTCTTCACAAAATCGTTATTTTCACCTTTTAAATTATAGTAAATATTGTGAATGAAAGCGAAAACACGGACCCCTGTTAAAACTAGCGGTAGGTTTAGCTGGGTTCCTAGATGGACTAAGCAACTCTTGTTGACAGTGATGCGAATATTTTAAATCCATATGATACTCATATCAGAATAATCAAATCTTTGAAGCGAACATATTTTAAATATAATATTTGAAAAGAGTGAAGGATATTTGATCCTGAGACCTACAGGAGGGATAAAGCTCTAAAATTATTTTTTTTTAATTTAAAAGGTCTCAAAGTTAACCTTGAAGTCTGTGAAACTATTATTGTAAGAAGTTGACATTTGTTTTCACAAAGCATTTTTAAAGAAATCATTCTGGTTCTAGCCTTCAATCTTTAAAATCATGATCTGAATTTAGAAGAGATTTGCCTGGTCTTCTAATATTAATGATAGAGAAAGCTAAATACACTACATGTTCGTAGTATGCATACGTAAAATACCGGTAAGTGTAAAAGATAAAACCGATTGCTTGGATATACCTAAATTTTGTTTTTAAAACATATATATGCTTTAATTTTGATCAATTTACAATTCCATATGCATTTAGCTATAACAATGCTTTTATTCACGTTCAAAAACATTTTAGATTTGATAATTACTTGATGTAATCTGATAATAAATATTAACAACAGTGATTAAGATTTGACCACTGGTAATCGCGAATTAATTTGTAATTTTAGGGATGTTATTGTGGGGTTTTCCAATTACTAAACTACTGATAACCTGAAGTTGGGTTTAAAATACCTTAAACAGAATTCAACAATTCAAGTGCGACGAACTCCGTTTTAAAATGAAATGTAACTAAAATGTGATTGATTTATTGCATTCCTTTTAAAGAGGCATGGACACAGTTTCGGTTAAAACAAATCAAATTTTATTTTTACATACTCAATGTTTACAAATACTTCAGAAAAGTATTTCTAATGATCATCAAAATTTGAATTTCAGTTTTCTAGATACCAGACAGGTTTAGAGCTCCTTTGTTATGTAAACAAGGCCCATGCCATATTTTTTAAAAATATTCAATATGCTAATAAATGCAAAGTTCAAAGCTGAGTTTTTTCAAGAAAAAAGTTAATCCTAAATGATTTTATTTAGTCAGTTACTAGTGATTTGCTGAATCTCATGTTGTTATAAACACGATATTTTCTAACGTAAACACACTCAAGACAAGAATCATGTAATTTTATGACGAATTTCCAGTTCTGTATCTCCTTTGTAAAATTAGCAAATGATATTGTATATCTTGCTGATTATCAGAATTGCCTTAGTAAAGAATTGTAAACATTAAAATTGGAAGAAAAAATTAAGTTGAAACTGTGTCCATGCCCCTTTAAATCCTATTGGACATATTTGGCGGGCAAAAAATATTTTTTTTTACTTGTCACTCGGTAACATTAAGTAGTCATTGTTCTTTATATTGCCAACACCTACAGTAGCATGTGGCCTTGTTTTTATATTTCTCATCAAAGACCATCAATTTTTAATTATGCAATCCATTAATTACTAGCGCTTTTAACAACAGCAGTTGCCCTAATTTTTTTGGATTGTCGAGGTCGATTCTCGAACTGTCCTTTCCATCACGCCCTTCCAAATGAACTACTTTAAAGGTAACTTGAATGTTCGTTTATTGACAGATAAACTGTAAACAACAGCAAATTTCAATTAAGCTGAAATATTCATAATGGATTTTTTATTTAACGAAATTCTACTGAGTTTAAATTTAAAATTCATTTTGATTCTTAGCACATTCAGAACTTTGATTGGTTGAGGAAAAAATCTTACCCTTTGGATTTTCATTTGACTGAAAATGAAATATGAAAATGTTTAAAAAAATAATAATATGTAAAAATCATTTAGTCTTTAAATGATTCATAGCGGTCTATATCATATGATTTGACATAGCTTCACACACACACACACACCCTCTCCCTCACACCCTCACACACACGCCCTCACACACACGCACCTTTTGATAACGAGTACATTGTTCATTTGTTGAATCAGACGGGTTGATAGTACTAAAACCATTCAAGAGTCTGCATACGTTTGGTTCTCCTTTGAGTAAGTCCATTCCTATGCAATCCTGATTTTTATTGCACTCTACACCACAATGAATTCCAGGCGAGGAATTGTTATTTAAGGATATTTCATCCAATATACAAGACTTAGTGGGCACATTCCCCTTCTGAACGACAGAGAACCCGTGTTCTATGATTTCCATTGAAATAAAGTGCATCATCATACACAACACTGATATAAAAAAGCATATTAATGCCCCCATTCCTCCTCAAATTTAGTTTCACTTGTTGTCCCAGATGGAAACACAAGATTATAAATCGAACCCTTTCTTTATCCTTTTAAAAATAATCAAAGGTTTTGCGTCTGAATTAAAAAAAAACGATTTTGCTCTTATCCAAAATCCTTTTACTGTAACTATATTTTGAAGAGTTGTTTAAACTGTAGGGGTAAAATAAATTGAAATCTGAAAATATACAACAGTGAAGCATGCTCAATCGATATTTATTCCGAAGCGAAAAAACATAATGTTTGTCAGAAAGGAATTTTCCACTGACTTTATGATGTTCAACGGTTATAAAGATTTTATATTCCTGTTATTAAAAAGACTTCAAAAGCTCGAAGAAAGAAAATTAGATACATTGTATGAGGTACTTTCAAAGCAGGAACATATCTTTGTTTCATTTTGTAGAAATTCGTTTTTAGGTACGAGGGCTGTTCAATAGATAATGTCCTCAGGGTTCAAAAAGAAAAAATAACGCTTTTCAATGATTTTAATTAAATATTCTCTTGTAATTAAAATACACATACACGTCTGTAACATTTTTATCCAATTTCTGATTGTTTTTAGAACACATTTTTAGTATGGCCCTTCGTATACTGGAATATGGCAGATCCTTTAATTTCCTGATCGACTTGTTTCTTCTTTCTGGTAGGTGTTTTTCTCAAGTTTGGAAAATGAAACAAGTCAAAGGTGATAGATCTGGCGAATATTGTTGGTATGACAGAACATTAACTATCCGTTTATCCCCAGAATTCCATTACTCTTCATGGCGCGTGGGTTTGGACGCTGTCATGAAGATTGTAATTGTAGTTGATTCCCGAATTTGGTTCCATCCTCTCATAAATTTTTTTTTAATTTTTTGTGCAAAAATTTGCTTTCTAGACTTCCCCACAAATTGAACTGCCTCTTTGAAAAATAATTTGAACAACAAGACCACTAATATTTAAGAAAATGGCATACAAAGCTGTTTTTGTGTTTTTGCAATTCTTTGATCCTCTCAGTCCTTTGCTGTTTTGTCAAGTTCATCTTATTGTAAATTTGTTTTGAGGGATTGAAGCAACGGATTGAAGTTTCATTGTCTGTTTAAATTTTAGAAAAACGTGGACAACTTAATTTATTTTATTTTTAAAAATAATTGTTTAGAATTCTCATGCGCCGTCGTTTACACTCATTTTTGAAAGCATACGGTGACCATTGAGTACCCTAAACTAAACTAAACTAAACTAAACTACCCCTAAAAAGATGCCAATTTTGCTATTTGTCAAACATCATCAGTAATAATTTGTTTAATTTTGGCAAAAAGTACATTGGGTGTTGCACGTCCTTGTTGCTAAGGACGTTACAATTTTTTTTATGTCCGTTTTATCATTTTTATGCATTAAAATCCACCTGCTCATGTGTCTAAACACAGACTTTGGATGCTGTAAATTTCACGTATTTGAGAGAATATTTCTTTGGGAATTTAAACGAGTTTCACAGCAGCTTTAATGAAGCGTTTAATTTCACTTTAGTTAACTGAATCTCTACCATTCATTTTAATGCAGTGTCTCAAATTTCCAGCATCTCACAATAAAACTATGTAATGAAAAATGCTCACATAAATTGTAATCAAATCATCAAAGATTCAATAATGAGAAAAAGTCAAGCCAAATGTAACATGATTTCTATATTGCAAGTCATAGAGCTCAGAACATTATTTATTGAACAGCCCTCGTTTTAATTTGTAATTTTTTACAAAATCTATTTGAGCTAAATACATTGAATAATTTCTTATGATATTATTTTTTTAAATTAAATAAACCGAACGACAAAAAAACTCATGTCTGTTTATTGAATAGCTCATGTAAAACAATCTCTCTATACTTATTTTTAAAATTTTTCATCTTAACTCTCCTGCAAAATAAAAAAAAAAATAATTTATTTGAAGATGGAAAATAAAGAAACATAGAATAACAAATCGTACAAGGTAATATATTATGTTAACCATTTGTGGAGAAATTTTATAAATCTGTTTTCTTTGAACAAGTTAAAATCTATTTTTTTCAGAACTCGCCAGTCAATTTAATCAGAATAAATCTAGATGTATTTACTATTGAATGTAACGTCAGAATAAGGTAAATATTAACTAATTAATTCCACAGAGACGAAGATGCACGTATTTGTAAACAAAGAAACCTCAAAGCACTGACCATCACGTGACCTCGAAGCAATCTCATTGGTTCCCTCAGTACTGTTGATTTGGTAAAATGAGTAAATTGAGTTTGCACAAGATTGGCAAAATGATAATCGTTAAATGTTACGTGTATAGTCAGTCGAAACCCAAATATGAAACAGATGTGACAGACTCGTTGGTGTCTTTTACTGTCAATCGGATATCGAGTTGACGTTTGTATAAAAATAGCTAATTGTTAATTGAATAAACATCATCGATATCTCCGAGTTCCGAATTATCAGTCAAAGAAAGTATTTCCCTTTCCTCTTCAAGAGGTATTTGAATAAATTCTGCGTCATAGAAAATAGGACAGCTTCTAAAAGAGTACAATTACACAGTGCCCATTGAAATTCCAAGAGTTTGTTGGAAAATCAGCTCTTTGAAGATTTCATAAATGTCAATAAGGTTCTCCAGGCATCCTTTTTATATCAACTTCAGAGTACTTCTGTGTTTATTAAGATTTTTTCCAACGAAGTATTTTGCTGATGACGAGTACAAGATCAAAATTTCTGAGTTTAACTTTTACTTAAAAAACAATTATGTTTTATAACAAATAGTCTAAAAAATCTTATATCTTCAAACAAATCAAGAAGAGGAATTTTCGTACAAAGTTTAGAAAAATATTTTTTTTTTGGTTTTATAGACTTGAACAATTGGGTAAATTTTAAATTTCTGAAAGTTCTCTATCTCTTGTTTTTTTCTCTCTCGCTCTACCCTTTTTAGGATGCACATCTGATTTACACCACTCCTAGGATAGGATTTGCACAGCATTTATGAAGTTTATACTTTATTAATTATAATTTCTGTAAGGATTAAAATAAAGCTTGGTTTAGGTAGAGTAGATCGAACTCATCTCGGTTGACTGGTGTAAAAAATATATATACATTTGAATGTCATTTTGAAGATTTCTTTCCTGAAAAAGAAGCTGTGATTATATGTTTGGTTTTCAGATGAAGATTTAAACTCAAGTTCTTCCAACTTATAGTTATAATAATGAGCTCTACAAACAAAGACGATACTGTTACAAGGCTTGTCTTACTGGAAACATAACATTTTGGTCATGTAGTCTCTATATTTTATCACTCCTGGTTTAGTAAATACAGAGGAGTAGATAGCTTGCATTTTGCCTTTGAATTTTCCCATACTATAATGATTCTTGAATGTATTTCTAATAAAAACATTTAATCTATTCTGACAAAGCGTTCAGGTCAACCTTTTTCGTATTTAGCCCATAGTTTGGCTTAATCGAGGACAGAATATATAATGGAAATGAAGATCTGTCGTTCATTAAAAGACATGGGTTCCCTGTATTTAGGAGCCTTTACAAAGACTACATGTACCAAAAGGTCTTCATTTTCAACTACTAGTATATAAACTCTATTAGTTATGGCGTGTCCAGCGGGATTGTAGTCTATATACTAAAGCTAGAGATGTATTTATACCTATTAAAACATATAACAACATTTGTCTATATGAATATCCTGTTAGTTATTTAAAAGTGTGTGGGGATTTGGACGGATTTTCGTTTCTTCATTGCCAAATCTTCTATTATTATCTTTTTTTCCAAAATGTATATTAATAACCTTATAATAAGAGTCATATTCAAATATTGATATGTTCAACTTTTGTACGTATTTAGTTAACTGTAATTGTTTAATACTGGTTTTGTAATAAATGCCCACTTACGACAATTACTTTTATTTGATACTTTGCAAAAGATAAAAGCATATTCATGGATTGACGTTAGAAATATTGAGAAAACTTAAAAGCGATGTTATAATAAAAATATTGAATTCGCTTACAAGAAAACTTCCTTCTCTTGTTTTTCTGTCTTTTTCGTGTAGAAATTTATACGATTTCAATCTTTCAGCAACAAAAACTTTGCATCGATCTAGTAAGACTCCGACAGTCTTGAATACCAACTCAGGAAATATCTTTAATCCCTCCATGAAAAGAACTAATATTTCATACGTTTAATTACATGCTGTTTTCAAGGAGAACGAGGAATAAACAAAACCATTTCGAAAGTACGTATACATCTTATCCTTATAGGTATATAGTATGCTATTGATTTTTTTATACTCAAGAATAAGAACCATATTTCCTGCAGGGAAAGTCGTTAAAAAGCCATTAAATTGAATCAAAATTGCTTTGAAGAGTAAGGGAAACCATCCTTGATCGAAATTCTTCAATTGTAATAAAGTGAAAAATTGATAAAAAGGCAAGTATTTTATTTGATCAGATCAATAACAAGAGCTAGAAAGGAAGTATAAAGATACAATCAAATATCATTCATTCCTGTCACATATTAAACATTGTCTTTGAAGTCCACACGCAATTCCTAGAACTTTTGATTTGCAATATGTAAATAAAGAGGACCATATTCCCGTCAAATTCAAAAGATACATGCAATTTTACCCATGGTAACGAAACATCAATAAACGGTGTACAGATCACCAGATCACCAACAAAACACTTCAAAAGGTTGTACAGATCACTATTGTAAAAAAAAAACCAACAAAGGGTATACAGATCACCATGGTAACGAAACAACAATAAAGAGTGTACATGTACAGATCACCATGGTAATAAAACACTTACAAAGGGTGTACAGATCACCATGGTAACAAAAAAACCAACAAAGGGTGTACAGATCACCATGGTAAAGAAACACCAATAAAAGGTGAAAAAATCACCATGGTAATAGAAAACATACAAAGGGTGTACAGATCGCCATGGTAACGAACCAAAAATAAAGGGTGTACAGATCACCATAATAACAAAATACCAATGAAGGGTGTACAAATCACCCTGTGATTGGGCTTTTTAACCATACACAGAGACGTTAGCGTAGTCACGGGCATCGGTCTTACAATTAACCTTTAAAGTATTCAATCCCTAATAGCAACAGATTCAATGAAATTGAATACATTAAAGATGTGTTACAGTGTAAGTGTTGAATACAAGGTTTATTTATTTTTCATTTTTTACTATTGCCATGTAAGGGTAGAATGTGTCCTAATTTATGACCTTGAAATTTGGTAAGAGTTACCTCCCTCTATTCTTAATTAATTAAAAAATCAATTTAAAAAAAAAAAATATCCGGTAAAAATTGTTTTCTATGCTTTCATTTTAATAAAAACTCTTTTTCCCATAGAATTAAATGCAATTTTTGTTAATTAACTACTGTTTAATTAATTAATGAAATTTTTGAAACTTTATCGTTGGAAATCCTTTTCTATTATAAAATGCTTTAATTTATTATCAGAGTATTATGTAATTGATGAACATTTAAGGATAGAGAATTTGGTCCTATAAGGGAATTAAATTTTTTTTAAACGATACCTCCTTGAGGTTATCAACATGCAGTCGGTCTACATCATTTTCACACCAAACTTCTTTCACTTTGAAACTTTTAAATAGTCACCTTGAAAAGGTCAGGGAAAGTCAATTTTTTTTATTCCTCGACACCAGAATATAGACTTGGATCTGTGATTATGGATAATGCAAATCATAGGCTTTTTAAACCCGCACGTTTTAAGGAAGAAAATGCAGCTAAAACAAAGCGTCTTTTTCCTAAATTCCAATATGCCCACAAAGACATTGACGCGGTTAATATTCTTAATCATAAATTGTATTCCACCATATTTCAAGTCAAAAACGGCATCTTGTATTTCCTATAAATATATATCGACTTTTGCTTCCAAACTTTTTAATTACAAGAAAACTTTACAGGGCCTGGATATCGAATATCTGGAACATAATCCTCCATCGTGTTATGTTCTTCTTCACACTATAACTATAGTCCTGCTGAACACGTTATTACAAGTGACGTAAATATAATTAATAATGATGACTTTGTATCGTTCTAAATATATGGAACCCCGATCCTTCAACAAAATTTCATAAATATTATGGATTCAGTATATGATTACGCCAGACGATAGGCCAGATATGAGGAAGATGACGTTCACTTGACACTTTGTCAGAATGGATTAAATGTATCAGATATGTGTTACAATTGCGTATTAAAAAATTGAGGGACAATATGAAAACATTTATTCTTCTGTATTCTATAAACCAGAAGTGAAAAAAAGAATTAGATACATTACATGATCAGTAGTTACTGAGCCCTGCTGAAAAAGCAGGTAACAACCTTGTCTTCGTTTGTAAGCCTCGCCATTGCAATTTTTTAGAAGAACTTCGACTTAATTCTACAAGTAGTAATCTAACTTTTAATCATAGTTCCCTTTCTAAGGAAGAAATTCTTCAAAATCATATGTCCGTTTTGAATATTTTTAATATCCCAAACAAACAAAATGAATTTTAAATAACCATATCTATATTCCAATAAATTTTCAAACAAGCCTCTTTCTTTACTAATAACTAAGATATCAACAGTACTAGTGAAGTGACGTCATATTGGAGTTTTATGAAGAGACTTACTTTTACAATTTACGACTGACTTCTACAACTGAAACAGAGATTTACTCCATATAATAAAATGTAAAAGTCAGCCGTCGAATGTAAAAGTAAGTCTCTTCATAAAACTGCATTATAAAGTTTTCTGAAAATGCCAAGACACAGTCTAAATAAGACTGATGATGTCTGAAGCAAAATAGAAGCATGGGTTTAGATGATTGTGTCAAGAAACATAGTTTGAACCGGCCTTAAATCGACGATGTATTGTCAATTAACAATGGTTATTTCCATTTATATGTCGATACGATATATCACAGTCAGCTTGAAATAAAAGATATCAAGGAGTCTGACACATCTGTTTCATATTTGAATATTTTACTTGAAAAAGACGTAAGTGGTAATCTAACAACCAAGCTCTGTGATAAACGTGATGACTTTAACTTTTCATTCGTCAACTTCCCCTGCTAATGCAGCAACATACCTTCATCGCCTGCATACGAAGTTTATAGTTCTCAGTTGTTTCGATAAGCAAGAACATGCTCTGCGTACTGTGAAATCACTAATTTTCGTTGGGTATAATTTTCATTGGTTTCAAAGTATGGAGAGACCAACGAAATTATGACCACCACAAAATGTAAAATTGCATATGTATTACAACAAAACATTTTCCAACCAGGAAAGCCAGCCCCCACAAACCAATTTTTTTCTCAAACCTCCAAAATTTGACACCACGGAAATATATGATTTAACAGTATGTACGAGAGTTGTTCGAAACGTTAATTCAAATGAAATGCATTAAGCAATTTTTAAAAAATCAAACAAACAAAAATTGAATCAGTATTTTTATTACAACGACATTTTAACATCTGACCCTCAAATAGCTGCAGATCTGTAGCGTTATGGTTTTATAATCTGTATTTGTATCTGTATTGGTACATCACAGTAACCCGTAGGGCTTTAACGTGACGGAGAGAGGGCGCGTTTAGTCGCGCTTATGTTCTAGCGCCGACTTAAAGCTTTCTAGCTTAGGAGCGCGCACGACTTCTTCTTCCAGATGGTTCCACTCAATCGCAGTGCGCACAAAGAACGAGTTCGTGAATTGGTCTGTCTTTGCGTCTGGTATTTCTACTGCTCTCCTGTTATTTCTTATCCTGCTATATATTGTATTTGTTGCTTGGTAATCTTCGAACATTTTGGGTCTGATGTTTCTTTTCTGTTTTTGAAAACTGATGTATTGATCGGGTATAATGGCTGGTATCTGCCCCTCAACCACTTTATAGAAAAAGATCATACGTTGTTGTTGTCGTCTGGTTTCTAATGAGGGAAGGTCAAGTTCTTTGAGCATCTTTGTCATTGTGCCCTCTTCCCTTGATTTATTATCTTTTGTTATAAATCTTGCACCTCTTCTTTGTATTGATTCTAGTTTTGTTGTTTCTTGTTTGGTGTATGGATCCCAGATGACAAATCCATACTCCATTATGGATCTTACTAATGCTGTATATGCAATCTTTCTAAATTCCCTTAGACAATGTTGTAAGTTCCTTCTTAGGAAGCCTAAAGTGGAATTGGCTTTGTTTGAGATGTTGTTTATATGCTCTTTCCATTTTAGGTCTTCTTGTATTTGGAATCCTAAGTACGGGTTTGATGTCACTTGTTCTAGGGTGTGGTTTTCAAGGGTGTATTTGCTGTTTATTTTTTTACGTATGCTTAATATATAGCATTTCTTTGCATTGAATCTCATACCGCAGTCTGATGCCCACTGTTCCAGTTTTTTGAGATCCTTTTGTAATAGGTCTTGATATTTAGACGATTTAATTTCTCTTTACAAAAGGCAATCGTCAGCAAAGAGCCTAACTGAAGATTTTACTGCATCAGGGAGATCGTTTATGTGACAGAGGAAAACTATATGCCCAAATACTGTTCCCTGCGGTACCCCGGATTCCACGTTGGTGTCGTCTGAGTATTCCCCTTCTAACTGTACTCCCATTGTCCTTTTTGTAAGGAAATTTGTTAACCAGTTATGGATGTCTCCTCTTATCCCATATTGATTGAGTTTGTGCAGGAGTCTATCATTATCAGTGTCGAATGCTTTGGAGAAATCCAGGATCGCTACGTATACTTGATGGCCCTTATCGTAAGATTGTAACGTGTCGTGTATGGTTATAGCGAGTTAGGTTTATCCAGAATATTTATGAATATCCAGACCTGAAGCCATGGTTCAAGGATGTTAGAATTTTATTGCTTTCCAAATGCTTCATCATTTTTTTGACATATAATATGCTCTAGTAGCTTGCAGGGTACTGATGTTAAGGAGACTGGTCTGTAGTTTTCAGCTGCATGTCTATTACTTTTTTTTTATAGATACACGATATGTTTGCGCTGAGCCAGTCTTTAGGTAGTTTCCCAGTATCTAGAGAGTTTTGGTATATAATCGACAATAATGGTGCTATTTAGTCTGCACATTGTTTCAAGACTCTGTTTGGGATGTAAATTGTCTTGGACATATGGTCAAAGATAAATACAGTGTATATAATACCATAATGCTACAGATCTGCAGCTAGCCCTCAACTTGACATTTTGATCCCCTCTGAGATCCGATTTTCGTCGTATTAAAATTCAAAAAGTTTGAATTAAATTAAAAGATATTTTTAAAAATTATAATGCATTTCATTTGAATTCATCGTTCAAATATTGCTACCAAACTTTGGATACGATATCATAATGACGTTTAGTATAAAAGTTAAGACAGTTGTTCAGGAACCTGTCGAACAACCCTCGTATGATTCATATTTAAAATTCTACGCGGTTCTCTGTAGTCTTGGGTACTTTGATTAATACTAAATCTGATAGGTACGCCCGATTCCTGAAAGTCGTTCTTTCCTAGAGTTGTCTCTCTTTTGTCATGCCGTTGAAGGATTTAAAGTTATACATAGTTGCAAGAATGATAAAAACACAAAATGTAATTTTTTTTATTATTGTCAGACACTAGTAATAAAATGCATCTGAACCCTAGTTATTGGCGCTCATCGCTATTTCCTACAGGAAGAAAGAATGGATTTAAAAACACATCCCTTTTTGTACTATTTTCCTTATAAATTATATTAAAATTAATTTATGTCACATTGATTCGAATTTCGTCGAATATTAATTAAACTCTTACACTGCAGTCTAGACCTTAAGGTGTCTGTGGTTAATTTAGAGCCAAGTTCTGATCTTCATGTTTTATTATGCATATTTTAATGGATTCTTGTTTCTAATTTACTCCCATTCATGGAAATAGATTTGTAAATCTTGTCTGTTTCTCAGCATTCATTATACTCTCAGCATATAAGTAAACCTCACCCAAATAAATGTGCGGTCTGGTCCTTCCTTTCAATTTTCAAATTCGTTTGATTAACATGTCGAAGCAACAGAAAATTTGTGTTTAAAGGAACGCATATGTCGCTTTTTTATAGAATTATTCAAAAATTAAAATAAACTCGTGTTTCATGTGCAATGTGCTCACTAAATGTTACCCCGCCTCCTATATGGTTATAATGGCAAAGTCCATGTTTTGATATGGGAGGCCCGAAAAAAGTTTCGGAGCAAAAAATAAAATAAAAGATCACAATGGCATTATGTTATGAAGAATACGTGGAATATTATTGCATTTTATTCAGTAGTATACGGGGAGTTGCAGATAAGAGATGGGTACCCCAAAGCGTAACAGACGGACGGACGGACATCCCGATCACTATATACTCTCCCATTCTTCAAACGGGAGTTTAAGGGGGAAACATCCAGTATCAAATGTGATGTTTCTTCTCTTTCTCGTAACCATGACGCTAACGAAGTCTTTAACTCCAGAAATATACATTGTAAATTGTTTAACCACTAACTACTAATTGTAATTCTCTGCACGCCAATGACACGATCGCTTGGCGACAAAAGGTATCCTATTGTCTGTCTGATTTAAAACCCATTTAACAGACAATGAATGAAAAAAGAGATAATTGATGATCTCGCCCCCAAAAGACGATGAATGATCATTGTAACTCAACCTTCCCTATACAACCCCTTCCTCCCGGAAATGGTATATACCGGTGTCTTTCTTATTTTCCGTCTTCTCCCCGACATAATTTTTAAATCATATTTTTACAATTAGATCTGTTTATACATGTCGGAATTTTACTTTTTCTTTTTTCCACGTTGACAAATCAAACGTTTCTGGAAAGTGTGAACAAGAATTTTTGAAAAATACCAATAAATATGTAAAGAGAAATAAATAACTGAAGTTTCTAATTCAGTAAGTAGAATTGGCGTCGCCTTTGATGATAGGTTTGTCTTCTGCTTATATTTGCATTCTTTATACATTTACTTTATTTTTCACGTAATTTATGTAGCATACCATATTATAATACTAGTATATAGAATATAATATAGGCGCACTAATTAAGATGCTTCACCTGACCGATAGAGAGAAGTTTAATTCTAAGAATTAATCATAACCAGACTTTCCATTCATTAAGAAATTTTTCAATTTCGAAAAATCATTATAATGGAAATTTAATCCTACAACTTTGATAAAGTATACATTTATCACATTCCTTGGTGCAAATGTTTCAATTCAATTAAGTGATTATGCATTCAATATTGAATTAAATCAATATCAGGGTTCTCCATGAGCTGTTTTACTGTGTTGCTCCCGACACAGTAAAATTTTCTCCGACACAGTAACGATTCAAATTTCATGCATGCGACACAGTAAAAATTCTGCCGACACAGTAAGAATTGTGATAATTAGAAAATCTAAACACACAAATTCTGTCTAACTGAAACTTTAATCAAACAATTCTACCGTTTTTCAATTCAATAATTACTAATTAAGGCTTCACCTTGAGTAGTCAATCAATTATCTCGTAGACCCTCGCCGGACTTTACGCATGACGGAACAAAGACAAATAAATTGTTTTCATAACTCAATGTATCGGTTAATTGGAAGCTGCAATAAAATACAATGTATTACTTATGAAAAATATTTAAAAACGTCTTTCCTGTAGAGCCACGGCTCTAGAATTATGTAAGCACTGTAAGTCAAACATGACATCGTTCCGAGGTCATTTTATTGATGTAAATAAATTGCCGAAAATTTTGAAATTCAACATGTTTACTGTTCTGAGGATCCTTTTTTGTAATGCTGTAACTCGATCAAGAAACCTGATAAATAAACGCGACAAATCTACTTTCACAAAAATGTTAAGTAGTTCGAATATCAGTCAGAATTTCCTCTGCTTTTCCGAACTTTTTTTTCCTTTTATCAGTACGTTCGACTATACTATTTATATAACGAATTGGCGATATTCAAATAAATGTGTGCTTATAATCTTTTGTAATTATAATGAATTTTGATTCAGTCACAAAATTGTTCGCGAAAAAACCGCGAAATATTGGTGCTTCGCGTAAACTCTGCAACACAGTAAAATCTCAAATGATGGAGAACCCTGAATATAAAACATTACTTCACCAGAAATACTCTCTAGAACTCAATTAACCCTATGTTTGATACTGTGTCTTACAAATAAAATAAACTGAAATAAATCCTCTGACCCTTAATACAGTCATGTGTACAGAACAAAAGCGAACTCTTTTATGCAGTCAGAAAAAAGCTGCTCCTAGGTAACCTAATAGAGTGCGTAAGTTTCTAGTCATACCTTTTTAAAGTTGGTATTTATACAATTGTAGTTTTAATATTGATTGTTTTGGAATTATTAACATTAAAGCTGGAAAAACCAATGTTTTATTCAGAAAGTCAACATAAACTCTGGGGGCAATTGGGATCAAAACGTCTTTTTTTTTGCTACAAAAATCCTTAATCTCGGAACTCTCTTTTTCTTTTTTGGCAGTAGAACATTCATCTTTAAGTATGTGATTTGGGAGTGCTCTGTACATGTGCAATAAGCCAACAAACAAGGAATTTTCCATGGGCACTAATTTTGCTCCTTTCTAAATGACCATTATTTATGTTCCTGGGAAGCACAACTTATTTAAATCTTCCACATGAAAAGAAGGTTGCTGTGACCTTCAACTCGGCATTCAGATATATTGATTAACAATAACTTCTTCATTTTTTTTTCAACTCGATGTAAGATCGAAATGAAGGACACCATATCTTTCAATATTTGAATGTTATAATTGTTGGATATTGGTGCCATTTCACAACTAAATTTTAGGAGGAAACAGATGACTTATAGTTTTTCTATTGTAACCTTTTCTAGGGTATATGAAGCGTACATGTAGTAAAACCACTATCATAAACATACATATATTTTTTGAATCATATTTTTACAATTAGATCGGTTTATAGATGTCGGAATTTCACTTTTCTATTTCAGTCAAGATGCCACTCTGCCAAATCAAACGTTTCTCGAAAGTGTGAAGAAGAATTTTTGAAAAATACCAACAGATATGTAAAAAGATATAAATTTCTTTAAGCTTCTCATTAAGTTAGTAAAATTGGCGTCGCCTTTGGATTTTTTTTTAGATGTTAGGTTAGTCTTCTGCTTATATTTGCATTCTTTATTAATTTACTTTATTCTCAAGTAATTTATGTAGCAAATATGAAATATAGGCGCACTAATAACGATACTTCACCCGACTGCTGTTGAGAAGTTTAACTGTTAGTATGATTTATAACAAGACTTTCTATTCATTAAGAAGATTTTCCAATTTTGAAAAATCATTATGATGGAAATTTAATCCTACAACTTTAATAAAAACATACACATTCATTACATTCCTTGATGCATATATTTCAATTCAGTTAATAAGTGATTATGCATTCAATATCACGTTAAATTAATATAAAACATTACTTTTCCAGAAATACTCTCTGGAACTCAATTAACTCCATGCTTGATTATGGATCATTCAAATTAAACTTAATATGAATAAGTCTTCTGACCCTCAATATACTAAACGAAAACGAACTAGTTTATGCAGTTAGAAAAATCTGCTCTCATTCATCCTAAGAAAGCACATAAGTTCCAAGAAATACATGTACATTTTTAAAGTTGGTAATTATTATAGCTTTGATATTGTTTTTTTCGGAATTATCAGTCTACACTTAAATAGGGAAAGTCGATATTTAATTACAAATGTAAGAAAGTCAACTATACAAAACTGGAATAACAGTCTTAAAAAGCAAGAAAAGCCAACATTAACCATGTTAACAATTTTGGATCAAAACGTTGTTTTTTTTTCTACCAAAAACTTCAATCTCTGAACTTTTTCTTTTTGAAAAAATTCAAGGAATAAGGTTTTATGTAGAAATCAAAATTAACTCCAATCACTCACAGATGAAAATAGAATCTCTAGAATCTTATTGTAGTGTACATCTACAGGTCCTTAGTAATTAAATATTTTTATAATGCTTTATTTTAGAAACTTTTCATACATAAAAAAGAACAAAAATACACACACAAACACACCCTCACACACCATACGCACTCTGTGCATCTTTCCCAAAATACCAGCTGTTCATAATTACATCGAAAGTAATAATTGGAATTTTTTTGTATGACAAATCAATCAAACATTGCCCATTTACTATACATTTTAGTTCTACAATGAAAATTGCTTTCACAATATTTTTCAATTTTCCTGTAATACTTAAAAATGTTTATTACTTCTGTAAATTTAGGTATAGTACATTGAGTTCTTGAGTAAAAGAAGTACTTTTTTCCCAAACAATATGAGAATATTTTCTAAACAACAATGTAATTCAATATATATTCCAAGAATACAAATTGATGAGAGCAAAACATGTTATTATTACATTAGTCGTTCATGAAACAGGTATTCTTACACTGAAAAAGGTTGTTTTTTTTTTACCCCAATCATATACATCACATTCCTCGATGCAAATATTTCAATTCAATTAAGTGATTATGCATTCAATATTGAATTCAATTAATATAAAACATTACTTTTCCAGGAATACTCTCCAGGACTCAATTAACCCCATGTTTGATAATGTGTCTTGCAAATGAAACTAAACTGGAATAAATCAGTTGACCCTCAATATACTGAACGAAAACATTCAGTTAGATAAATTTGCTCTTTCATGTAGTTCTCAAAAATGAAATCTAAAGTGTAACCGAAAGAGTGTATAAGTTCCAAGTAATACTTTTTAAAAGTTTGTTGTTTATTGGTTGTTTTAGAATTATCTATAAAAAAGTTAGAAAAGTCGATATTTAATTGGGAAAGTCAACCATATAAAGCTGGAATTACAAACTTAAAAAAGCTTGAAAAGCCAGCATCAATCCTGATGGCGACTTGGGGTCAAAATGTCTTTTTTCTACAAATAAAAACCCTAAATCTCTGAAATCTCTGTTCTTTTTAACAGTACGCATTCATATTTAAGAATGTGATTGGGATTACTCTGTACATGTGCACAAGCAAACAAACAAAGGGAATTTCCATGGGCACTAATTTTGATCCTTTTTACCCGACCAATTTTTTTTATTCCTAGGAAGCGCAATTTATTTAAAACTTCAGTATAGATGTGAAATCGAAATAAAAGACACCGAATCTTTCTGTAATTGGATTTTTGATTACTTAATATATTCGACAAGGGCAAACTAACAACTAAATTCTTTGGAAAAAAGATGACAGTTTATCCATCGTCAACTTTCCTTATAAATATGAAGCGTACATGTAGTCACAAACATTCTGGGTTTAGGTCTCCTAACTTATTCGATACTTTAGAGCATGCTCAACGTCGCAAACCATGGTAAAAATGTACGATCCTCTCCCCGACTAGAGACAATGGAGCATGCTTTAAGTTTGGAAAACTTTTAACCGAGGCAGGTTACTGACAAATATCTTAATGTTACAGAGATTTCAACAGTCTCGTTTTAATTCAGAGTATTTTCATATGCTGTGGTCACTGTAATTACATGCAAGACCTTGTAAATAATCAAATATTTTCCATCATTTGGTCTTTTTTTTGGCCGGATGGCTGTGACCGGTGTCACCAAGGGATGCTTACTCCTTGAAGGCACCTGATCCCACCTCTGGGACTTCCAGTACCCGTTTTTATGCCCTGGTCACAGATTTGTATTGTTTGTGATTTTTATCTTCAACCTTTCACTTATTTCATAGAATATTCATGTTTTCTATTAAATAATTTAACTTCTAAATACATGTTCTATATACAATGTTCAATTCATTATCATAGAAAACATCAGCCAATTATTGTTTGCTAGAGAAACAAAACCCCAAAAATTCCGTGTCCTTTCATGTAGGAAGGAAATACTCCTCTTAGTATAAATTGATTATCATTATTATTTCCAATTTGATTATTAGTAGATTTGATGAATTTATAAAAGTTCTAAAGCAAAGGGTTACAAAAAGTTACATTCTACTTTTTATTTTGTAACTTCCTTTCCTGAACCATTAGATGACTAAATTAGTATATATTAAACAAAAAGCATCCATGAGCATGATTTGAATTCTGCAACAAAAAAATATATTCAGAGGAATTCTGAAAAACAGGCTTTTTTGCTTAGAGTGACCTTTTATTGACCTACGTTTGTCCCAGGATGAAAATCTGAAACATTCTAGCAAATATACAGGATTTAATCATATCTGGGTTTTTTTCAAAAGATGAGTTAATAATTTCAAAAATTGAAAGAGGACGTTGGGGAAACAGGGTTTGTAGATGATCCTTAGTCATTACCTGGGTGAAAATCTAAAATCCGAAACAAGTTTTCAATTTAAGAGGTCACGCCCAACACTCCCAATCACATTCCAAATTGTGACTGAGCCAATGCGAAAAATGTGAGAGGAGTTCAGGCGGGTTCTATTGTAGAAAAAGGTTTTTGGCCTCCAATCGCCCCAAGGTTTAGAACTAAAACTCCAATACATCAATGAACATGCGATACCACCAATTCTTCAGAAGATACCTTATGAACCGATGGTGTCGCAGAAGGTGCTAGAACGAAAAGCACCTTGTTTGTCAATATACATCGTTTTAGAAATTGTTTATACGTAGAGCATGCTCTTTCGTATCGAATCAACTGAGATATATAAATTCCGTATGCAGGTGATAAAGGTTTGTTGCTGCATAAGTAAGGGAAGTTGACGATAGAAAGGTAAAAGTCATCACGTTTATCCTAGAGCTTGGTTGTTCAATTTCCATTTTTGTCTTTTTCAAGTAAAATATCCAAGTATGAAAATGATGTGTCAGACTCCGTGGTATCTTTTATCTCAAGCTCTCCAGGATATATCGTATCGACATATAGGAATGGAAGTTACCATTGTTAATTGACAGTATATCAGTATCGTCAGAATATCTGAATGTCGAGTTGAAGGCCACAGCTAGTGTTTTTATCTTTTCATGCTTAAGATTTTGCACAAATTTTGCTTCATATGAATACAAAAATAGTGTTGCTAATAACGGAGTCATAACAACACAATTCTATTCAAGATACAGGAGAGTGTCAGTGATCCAAGGATATGAGCCACAAAATGAAAAGGAAGAGGAGGAGAAAGACCAGTTCTTTCAGGAGTTACAAGAGACCCTGGATGGATGTAATAAGAACGACATCATTATTATCATGGGGGATCTCAACGCAAAGGTGGGGAGTGACAATAATGGATATGAAAGAACTATTGGTATCCATTGACTGGGAATACAGAACGAAAATAGAGAAAGACTTGTGAATTTAGTCAGACCAACGGACTAGTAATCACAGGAGGAACACTGTTTCCCCACAAAAATATACACAAAGCAACGTGGGTGTCTGCTACTGGAACAGCGAGAAACCAGATTGACTATCTTCTCATCAGTGGACAGTGGAGATCTTCTGTTCTTGACACCTAGGTGAAGAGGGGAACGGATGCCAACAGCAACCACTACCTGGTGAAGACTCGAATCAGGCTACGACTCAGCACACACAAGAATAAGAACAAGTTAAAACCAAGATTGGATGTAGAAAGCCTCAAGAACAACGACGTAAAAGCAAAGTTCGGTGACTGTGTGAGAAAGAACTTAGAACAAGCACATGGAAAAGACGGAAGATATCGAGAAAATCTGGAAACAGCAGAAGGTGCCATATGTGAATGCAGCAGAGGATATACTTGGCTACAGGAAAAGCAAAAGTAAACCTTGGATCAGCGAAAACACCTGAAGGTGATAGACGAAAGGAAAAACATCAATACAAAGATGGAGAGCACAAGATCAGAACGAGTCAAGATAAGGATGAAGGAAATTAATAGGGGGAAAGACAAAGCAGTCAAGAAAAGTGCGAGAGAGGACAAGAGGAGATGGATGGCAGAGAAAGCTGAGCGAGCACAGACAGCAGCCGAGAACGGGAGGCAGAAGGAACTGTACAGCATTGTGAAACAGCTTACAAAAAAAGTAATAAACAAACAGCAGCGGTGAAGAGCAAAGATGGAGAGCTGCTGAAAAACAAAGAAGCGAGGCTTGCCAGATGGAGGGAACATTTTGAGAAGGTTATCAACAGAGACACTCCAGTGTCACCAGCACAAGATGAACATGATGAGGGAGAAGAGCTGGACATTTCGGTTGAGCCACCCACCATGCAGGAAATAAGGACTGCACTGAAGAAGCTTCGGAACGGGAAAGCCCCTTTAGCAGATCAAATAACTGGAGAAATGTTAAAGGCAGATCTTGATAAGACCAGTCAGGAATTGAAGCACACCTTTTCCCAGATATGGAAGGAGGAAAAGGTGCCCAAAGAATGGACCAGCGGCCTAATCTATAAAATTTACAAGAGAGGCAACTTTCAGAACTGCAGCAAATGGAGGGGAGTCACATTGCTGCCCCTAGCCAGCAAAGCACTCAGCAGGATCATCATTAACAGAATACAGGCTTGAGTTGACCGCACACTGAGGAAAGAGCAGGCAGGGTTCAGGAGAGGGAGAGGAGCTGTCAACCAGATCTTCATCCTTAGGAACAACTTAGAGCAAGTCAACGAGTGGAATGCTACACTGTACATCCATTTTGTGGTCTTTGAGAAAGCTTTTGACTCGTTGCACAGAGACAGCCTTTGGGTCATCTTGAAGAAATATGGAATACCCAGAAAACTGATTGTGATGGTCAAAGACCTGTATGACAATTTTCAGTGCTTTGTGATTGATAACAACGAGACCACAGAATATTTCCTGTGATGACTGGTGTCAAACAAGGATGCTGCATGTCAGGCTCTTTTTCCTCCTAGTAATAGACTGGGTGATGCAACAGACTGTCAGAGGAAAGAGAACAGGAATTAAATGGGACTTTACCACTATGCTTGAAGACTTCGACTCTGTGGACGACATTGCCCAATTGTCATCAGCAATGGACCATCTTCAGTCTAAGACATCAAAACTGGAAGACAACTCCGCAATAGTTGGGTTTTTAGGTAAATACCAAGAAGTGAGAGTGATGAAGATTAATGGCCAGAGTGAAAGCAGCCTGACAGTTGGAAACGACAAAGCCGACGAGGTGGACAGCTTCACATACCTCGGCGCAAATGTCACCAAAGATGGAGGAGGAACTGCTGACATCAGGAAGAGGATAGCACTGGCCGCTGTATCCTTCAGGAGGCTTGCCAACATCTGGAATGCTACAGATATCAGCAGAAAGGTAAAAATCTCCCTCTTTAATAGCCTGGTCCTCTTTGATTTGTTTAAAGGATGTGAGAGGTTGAAGCCTACCAAGACAGAGGAAAAGAAGATTGACGTCTTTCAGACCAAGTGCCTCAGAAGGATCCTTAAGGTCAGATGGCAGCGGCACAAACCAAACAAGAAAGTTCTGGAGATGGCCGAAGCAGAAAGCATCAGTGGCGAGGTGAGGGGGGAGGGAAATGGAATTGGATCGGCCATGTGCTTAGGAAGGATCCCACGAATGACTGAATTGTGGCACTCGGGTGGACGCCTTAAGGGAGAAGGAAGCAAGGTCGCCCAAAAACAACATGGCGGATGGTGGGGTTGGAGAGAAACAATGCTAGGCTGGGAATCCTGAAACACGGCACACCATGCAGCTCCAGCTAAAAAGAGATGTCCAGGCCTTATGTGCCTCCTGGCACGGATAGAATTAAGGTTAAGGTGAGGTAATAACGGAGCGCAATTTGACCCATCGGGATTCCAATAGATTGTTGGAAGACCTGGTCTCCAAAAACTGCATAGATGTCAATAAGAAACTCAGTACTTGAGCATCAGAATGTGTTTTAATAAAATATTTTTGCAAATGGCCAATGATCAAGTAAGTAAATTTACGAGTTCCATTTTTCTGAAAAAGCAGCTGTCAGTAATATATACCGTATAAGTAGAATTTTTAGCGAGGATTTAATTTTAGCATTATTATCGAGGGTGCTGACTTCTCTTAAAATTAATTGCGAATTATTTGCAATAGTTTCTTTAGTTAGCATTTTAAAATCGCTAAAATTACTTCTCGCTTAAAATAAAATACCACATTGCAGGTAGAAATCGCTAAATTTGCGTCTTGCTATAATTTCCATTTATGCGGTCAAAAAGCCCGGCCTTTAATTTACCGTGGGGAAAATTTGTGTATAAAGTTGAAAAGTCGCAACTTTAAACTGTTGATTTAGGTAAAATCTTGTGATTTCAAATTGTCCAAAAGTTCTTTAGAAGTTTTTAGTATCACCATCTGATTCACACCACTTCTTGAATATAATGTTGTACAGTACTCTGAAGTTCTCCTTCGCTACTGTTGATATTTTAAAGTCATTGAGGAGTAAAGAAAGAGGCTTGGTTGAACGTGTACTGGCACCCGCAATGTATCTTTGTAAAGATTTTTATGAAGTTTCGGAATCCAATACTATACATGGTAGTTCAAAATCATTTTGGTTCTTTGGGATATTAAAAATATTCAAAACGAACATATGATTTTGAAGAATTTCTTCCTTAGAAAGTGAACTATGAGTATAAGTTTGATTACCACTTGTAGAATTAAATCCAAGTTTTTCTAAAATACAATTTATATAATGGGCCTTACAAAGACAATGTTGTTACCTGCTTTGTCAGATCATGTAATCTATCTAGTTCTTTTTTCACTTCTGGATTATCGAATACAGAAGATAGATGATTTTCATATTTTGATATTGCCCTTCAATCTTTACATACGCGGTTTCAGCATGGAACTGATACATTTAATGCATTCTGAAAAAGTGTCAAATATTTAATTTTATATATTTTTAAAAAAAAAAATAATCAGAATTGCTACACCGTTCAATACATATTTGATATTTTTCCTATCACATCTTATGTTAATGCAAAAAGATTATATAGCTTCAGGCAAAAAAAAATCAAGTAAAATAGACATCGAGACAAAAATGTTGCTCTTTTTGATGAACAAATCGGTGATGTTTTAGGTCAGACACTTATAACAAGGTAACTCCCTTGTAGTTCAGATTTTTATAGCTTATGTTCGTCAGCAAAATGAACGCAAACAAGATTTCTCCTTGAGTCTTACATGAGGTAATTAACTACAAAATTGTATATCCAGCACATCAAATCTATCAAGACAAAAAAAAAATTGAAGGGGGGGGGGCAAAAATAGATAATAAATAAGATAAAAATCAGGTTTATCTCAAAATGAAAAATGAAAAAGTATTAAAGTTATAAAGATTAAAAAAGAAAAGAAGAACATTTTCATTCTTTGCATGAGACTGACGATACTTAATGAGTATTTTATAATTTGACACTGTCTGCCTGTTTATGAATTGGAAGCATCTCAGAACAAAAAATGAATTATATATTTGATATATTTCCAATCTGTTTGTCTGCTGTCTTATAAAACATTAATTGCTCTGTGTATCTCGTTTCTTTATATGAAAAAGAAAAAAATTCAAATCCATCTGATTATAAATTCAAGCCGGGACATAAATGTCTCGAGTTATTAATAAGACAACGTCTGACACGGCGCCAATATACAGGTCGCGCGATCATATTTATTTGAAGACCATTTCGCCTCGGGATACTCCAGATTAAAATAACGAAATGTAAATAATTAGTTCAAGCTTGTGTTGTTAAATTTGATCATTTTATGAATTGCATAATACAAATTACTACACACACATTGAAACAATCTCGAATTTCCTCGACGCTAGATGGCGTTGTTAGAGGAATTTCGACTAGCAGACGATACAGTTACGTGCATTTTTAACTTTCATTTTGTTTATGCCTGATGTCAAGCCTAGCTCCTTTTCCACTTGTATGCATGCAACAATTTATTTTACTGACCGGGTTTTAGTTAAGGTCAATATAAAAAATAGATCGTGAAATCATATTTTTGTTCGTTTGGTGTTATTTTTGTAGTTTTCATGGTTTGAAGGGACTAAAGAAATCACATCTTCTTGAAAATTATTCCTAAATAAATGTTTACTGAATAAAAATCTTTTTTTCTTAAGAGGTCGTCAAAAATTGATCCTTGATTGCTGATTCAGACATTATATACCGCTTTGGAGTTTTAACTTCGCACCAAAGAAGATCAGCTATATATGTCTTCTCAACGAATAATTTCAAACATTGAATCAAGAGCAAGATAGTATCCAAATTAAAATCGTAAAAGGTATTGCAAAACAGTTCGAGGCCAAAATGAGCTTTGATGACTTATCGAAACAAACGACTTCAGGCAAGTAACTTTGTCATTCGGCAAACCTCTAATGATTCAATCGACGTCATCAAACAAGCCGAGATATGCCCATTGACTGTAAGTCCCTAGCTAGCCTGGTTCCCTGTTGAGTTTTGAATACTCTGCGTCATAATAAGATGAGACATGGAACCAAGATAGGACCTTTAGCCTGGTATCTCTGGGTCATCCCTGCCAATGCAATATGACGTCACAATGGATATAGATTCAGGACAGAATGGCCTGAATCGATTGAAGTCCACCTCGCCCTTGCGTCGCAGAGCATACGGAGCATGTTGGGAGCGGAGAACCAGGTTAGTGAAGTTTCTTGGGTCCAATAAATGAATATTGCCCTCAAACCCACAAATTCTACAAAAAAAATCCAATATTAAGATTTGTATACCAGATCAACATTAAAAGATGCTTAAATTTAAGTTGTAATCAATACGTCGATGGATACGTGGGAACATTTTTTTTAGAAAATGCCAACGTTATTGTGAACATTATGAGAAAATTCTGGAAAAAGAAAAGAAAGAAAAATACTGTTTGCTAAATGTTAAAAAAGGTTTTGAGACAGACTACAAGTATTCAAAGCCGGTCGTTCGGAGGAGGGCAGACTTTTTTTTTCTGAAGTTGGCTTCCAAAACAATCAAGTAATTTTCTTCATTCACGAAATTCTCGCCCTTTAAAAGTGATTCATGAATTAACAAAAGAAAATGATAATAAAAAATCATTTTCAAATTTAATCCTTATTTTATATTTTAATCAATTATAGATAAAACAGGCACACAAACATTGTACCACTGTTGGAATTATGAGGAAAAATAAAAATCAATATAATTATAAGCTATAAAGTTATAAGTACATGTACTTTAATAATCTATCGTCTATTTACAGATTCAAGTAGACTGAAGTGCTGCTTATCATTATCAGACTAGAACCACTCAACAACACTTGTTAAATAATTCATATATATATATATATTAACCATACGTAGGAAAAATAATCGTTTAATAATTTGAGTCTTTATTATACAGAAATATGATATTAAAACTTTCCAGTTTGTTTGTTTGTTTGTTTGTTTGTTTGTTTTTTTTGAAAAATATGTTTTCTTTACCTTTATTAGATTCTAATTCAAACACGACATGAGGATGTGATAGATTAATATAAAATTTAAACATTAATTCAGATATCTAGATCTTGGACATTGATATTGCCATATTGGTGGAAAAATATTCATTTACTGAAAGTGTAAAAATAGTTTTAAAAAACAAAAAAAACCAAAAAAAAACCATAAATTGCAAGCAATAGCGTTCATTAAGTAACTAAATGAAATCGGTAGAAGCCCTGGGTCCGTCGTTATGAAACATACTTATGTCTGAGAATGTTCTCAAGTTTGAGAATTTTATCATATCTAAAATTTTCAGACTCAGCGGCCGTCATGAAAAAAAGTTGAGAAAAATATAAATTCCTTAAACTCTGTTTTATTCTCAAATTCTCAGCTGAGTAATTCTCAAGACTTTAGTTGAGATTTTTTTTTTGAGAATTCTCAAAGTTTTATGACGGCGGACCCTGGTTAGATTTCCTTTCCCCGTAGAATTTATTTCCTTCTTCAGATTCATGTGAAAATTATCTGTATCCTTTGATTATAACAAACTACTCTCTCCTCTTAAGAATGTAGGCATTGTAACGCCATACCGGAAGTTATTCTGTTGAACTGTGCAATTACATCCTTGAGTTTGTCGCCAGATGTCGCCCCAATACTTCCGGGGATCGTCTAATGTCGATATCGTGAACTATACACGTGAATGTATTTCACAGGGTTTTTATATTGCTCGTGACTTATGCATAGTGTTTGTGAATTGTTATCAAATAAGCGTCGCCTTTACCAGCTGTCGGTGCCTAGTTATTTATTTATAAGGAAGCAAAAATGAATGTTGTTTGAATTATTATGTCGCCTTTTTGCTGATAATAAATCAACCAAAAAGAATTTCATTATTGTTTTATGATCTTTTTCTACTCTGAATACTAAATTGATAATTTTTTAGCTCAATGAATGTGTAATTGTAATTTCCGGAAAGTGTATGAATTTAATTACTAGACAAATATTGGTAGATCAAAGTAAAGGGGCGGGGGATTAGTGTTTGATTAAATATGAAATCTTACAATGTGTCCCAATATTTTCTTTTTGCCCCATGAAAATAATATTTCGACTCAAACTTATTTGGAACTATTTCATTTCAAGAAGCTTTCATTTTTGTAATGCTTTCTTATAAGTGTAATACTTTCATGTTTTACATTTATAATCTTATTTATTTATTCTTGAAAAAGCCAAGAGAAGAAATATTATAATGTGTACATAATTTATGAACTCCTTGCACAGAAAAACATAATACTGTACCTGACAAGGTATCTGATTTTAAACGCTTATTTATTTATTTATTCCTACATGTATATTGGTTATGAAAAACCTTTTCCAACTTTCTTTTGCTTCGTCAGATGGATAAATGCCGAGCTATATAGCTCCTAAATTTAATTGATTTATTCATAAAAAAAATCGAAATACGAACAATTGCAAGCATCTGTGACCAATCTTTGGAGTTTGTTTAAAATCACTTGAACAAACTTCACTATCACAAGACGAGGTGGCCGAGTGGTTAAGGCGATGGACTGCTAATCCATTGGGGTCTCCCCGCGTGGGTTCGAATCCCATCCTCGTCGCTTATTTTTACATAATTACACATTACGTGGTCCAGTATACTTTCTATTTTTTTATACTAACTCTAACCCTAATAAACTAATTGTCAGCAAAATAATACATTTTATCATTAAGTCAAATTAATGCTAACTGACGTTTTTCAAATTAATTCTAAGGCCATTGATTGAATTGTCGACGGATTTTCCCGTCATTTTCCGGTCATGACTAGGAGCACACGGAGGGTGTGACAGATCGGCAGGGTATGCTCACTCCTCATGACACCCCATCCCATCTCTGATGTTAGTAATAAGGGGTATAGTTTGTAGTCTCTAAGGGCACTGACGTCATATGGACCCCACCCATATAGGTCAGGGTCATAACGTCAACTTAGGGATAGTTTAAGGCCAAGGTGACTACAAGATCACAAACGTCTGAGGTCAAACCCGTTTGGCGTGATTTAGCTCGTGATCATTGAGGGTGGGGGCACTCATAATTGCTGTGATCTCAGACAGTTTTGATGACAAATATATGTGCCCCCAGACTGTTTTGACCTCAGACGTCTGTGACCTTGTACATGTATTGACCTTGACTTATCCTGTTCTTAAGTTGACCTTATGACCTTGACTTTAACCTGTATGGGTGGGGTCTATATGACGTCAGTGCCCTTAGAGACTTCAGACTATACCCCTTACTACTGATGTTTTGGAGATCCGTATTGTTTAATGGACTTTGAGCTTTAATACTGTTATATACATGTATTTCAAATTTGGGAGAGGACACTAGTTAAGTATTCGATTTCTCCCTAGCTAGAAATGCTGGTAACGTGGGATGTTCGAACTCATAATTCTGCACGTAATCGCATGGGTTTTAATTACATCAAGTCAGACTATTTCTTTTTCATTAAAACATCTGTTTTCTTTGCATATTTTCTACATATATTTGCACATACCCCGATAGTGTTTAAATGTTTGACAAAATGTAAAGTTCTTTTAATTAACTTTTTCTGATGAAGCTGCTTTATATAATAATAATCATCCTCCCCTTCCTTGTAGCTAAAATAATTGGGGGAGTCTTTTCCGGCGACATCAAGATGATTTCACCGAGAAAACCTACAAAGTGCAAGCTAATTGCCATCTATATAATTAGCTTTGAAAATCTGATGACGTTTGCATCATTGCACTAATTACATGATCTTGCAGAAAAAAGGTATTTTACGTTCATTTGTTGCTCTGCAATGTTCATGCTCATTTGGAGACATAACTACATAATTCAAAATCTTGTCAACGTGTATATAGTTTCATAATTATTATGGTCTTGTAAAATATAAAATATTTTTTATCATTTATTTCCAGAAATAGGTCTTGATATATAAATCATATCAAAGGGTTCATTATTTCAAGGAAAACCACATGAAATTTTTAAGTGTGTGCCAAAACTTTATGATAAGGTTTTTTCTAACCATTTTACATATTTTTAACTTGTTAATTAATTTCTCCTCATTGCTGCAATTCAATTTGAAGACATAATTCCAAAATTCAAAATCTTGTCAGTGAAGTTTCATAATTATTACAGTCTTTAGATTAAACTACTTTTTATCATTTATTTTCAGAAACAGAATCAAGGTCCAAGTATATAAATCATATTCAAGGGTTCATAATTTCAAGGAAAATTACTTGAAATTTTTTACCAAGTTCTTAGATTTATGAAATTCTTTTATTAACAATTTCATCTATTTTTTAACTTGTAAACACTTTTTTGCTCATTGCTGCAATACAATTTGAAGACATTATTAAATATTTTCAAATCTTGTCAACGTGAGGCTAGCTTCAAATTTTTTTTTAATAAAATATTTTTATCATCTTGTTTTCAGGAAAAGGTTCAAGGTTTTTTTTTAAATCCACCTTGGGCTTCTTCATTTGTCATAAACTGAAAAGAATGTTTTGAAATACCTAGTTGCTCCATCACTTAGTAGTTAATTCACATCTTAAGATTTAAAAACAAAAATGATTTTAATGACATTACAATGTATGTATAGAAAATATTTTCCCTTTAGAACACCAACTGAAGGATACAAATCGTCAATGTACTAAGTAATCATTAAAAAAACAATTCTTACAAAATCAAAATAGCATCGACGAGACAAAAAAGAAACTTCTTTATTTTTACTAAAATGGTTGATGGAAGCGGATTACCTGAAAAGTATCTTCGGCATGGATCTACCAGCACTGGATTCTAACTAGACCTACGAGGACTGTTCAATAAATAATGTCCTCGGTGCTCGAAAAGAAAAAAAATAAAACGTTTTTCAGTGATCAAGTCTTAATGATTTCACTTAAATATTCACTTTTCAATTAAAACACATGTCCGTAACATTTTTATCCAATTTCTTATTGTTTTTAAAACACATTTTTGAGTTTGGCCCTTGGTATACTGAAATATAGCAGAATCTATGGTTTTCTGGACTTGTTTCGTCTTTCTGAAAGCTAGGTGTTTTTTTTTTCAAGTTTGGAAGATAAAACAAGTCAAAGGGTGATTTCAAAGATCTTGCGAATATTGTTGGTGTGACAAAACATTAACCATCAGTTTATCCCCAAACCTCCTTTACTCTTTACTCTTAATGGCGTGTGGGTTTGGACGTTGTCATGAACAAATTTAATGTATAGTGGATTCCCGTTTCTGGTTCCATCCTCTCATAAATCTTTCGATTTTTTTTTGTTGCAAACATTTGCTTTCTAGACTTCTTCAGAAATTGAACTGCCTCCCCGAATAAGAATTTGAACAACAAGACCACTAATATTTAAGAAAATGGCATATAGAAATGTTTTTGTGCCCTTGCAGTTCTTTGCATTTTCAGACCGAGTTTGGTTGTTTTTGTCAAGCGAATCTTCTTGTATATTTTTAAAGGGTTAATGCAATGGATTCAAGTTACTTTAACCGTTTGAATTTCAGACAAATGTGGATAACTATACATTTTTGTTTTTAAAAATAATTGTTTATTTATTCTTAATTTCTTACACGCTTTCGTTTTTCACTCATTTTTCAAAACATAGGGTGACCATTGAGTACTAAGATTTTTTACTGTAAGTTTTGTCTTTAAAATAGTGTTAACTACCCCCAAATGATGCCTATCAATTTTGCTATGTGTCTTAAAGTCAATCAAACATCATCAGTGATAATTTGTTGAATTTTGGCAAACAGTACATTGGTTGTAAGTCCTCGTCGTCAAGGACAATACCTTTTTTTGATGCCCATTTTATAATTTTTGTTCATTGAAATCCACCTGCTTATGTGTCTAAATAAGCCATTGGTTGTTATAAATTCCACATATTTCAGTGAATATTTCTTTGAGATTCTTAGTGAGTTTTACAGCAGCTTTTATGAAGCATTCAATTTCACTATAGTTCACCGATTCTTTACCATACATTTAAATACAGTTTCTCTCAATTATACTTTGTGATGAAAAATGGTCACATAACAGTGATCAATTCATTAAAGATTAAATCATGAGAGAAATTCAAGTTTAATTAAGAAATAAACAACGTTATTCAGTGAACATGGCGTTATGAATAGCAATTGCTCTGCTGGCATATTCCATGATGCGCGCTAGCGCATCATGGAAAATATGCCAGCAGAGCTATTGCTATTCATAATGCCATGTTCACTGAATAATCGTTGTTTATTACTTATATTTGCATTCTTTGATTTATTCAAAAATATCAGAGGAAATCCTGACTTACATAAGGACGCGGCTTCTAGTCTTCAGTAATGAAAAACATACAGCTATAAAATCAGTACACCTGATCAATGATACTTTTATCTAATAAATCACAAACAATTATAAAGTATTTCCCTCTCAAACACAGTTATCTGGATACAAGCAGCGCCGTCACCACATTCTCTTAATTTTTGTTTTGATGCAGTTGTGACGTCATCGATCAACGTTATTGAAACCCTCTAACAAAAATCAACAATTTTAAAACACTATGATGAAAAATGAGAATGCTTTTATAATGATTATTACTCCAGAATGCTTTTCTATTTTTTTTTAGTTCTTCTATTTATTTTTAATAGCTGAAATTATTCTTGAAGTCGATATACTAGTTTTACTAGTTTTCTGAATGTTATTACCCAAGTGTGAAGAGTTATCGTTCTTTGAACAAACATGCATGATACAAAAAATAAAAATAGGGCAGTTTTCTACAATTTTTAAAAAGTTTTATTATACAATTAAATACATTGACCAAAATTAAATTTTTAAAGATATAAATCAGCAATTTTAATTATTCTAAATTTCTTTTTTCTCAAAGAATATTATTAAAAACTTATTTTTATTCCTTTTACGAAAAGTTTCATATATATACTTCTAGACACGTAATACAATTGTAGTAGAGATTGTTCTTCAGCAATTAGATAGAGCAATTGCACTCATTGCAGAAGCAGTTGCATCTATAGTCCTATGAACGCAGTTGATGACTACATGTTGATAGTGGGAGAGAGCAGTGGATATGCAAATATTGTCATATGATTACTATGTGGTATATCATAGAGCTCAACACATTATTTATCAAACAGCCCTCGTATGTGGCTGCTCCTCTCATGAAATTTTAACTTCTACAGTCGAAGCCATGGAAAGGAAAGTTTGTGAGTTACAGAGTATCAGAGGAGACGACTAGAAGTTCCATCATCATTACATCGACTGCCAGTTACGCATACCAGTTTCCTCTGTGGTGGAAGAATTCAAGGTAGCTAAACGCCGCTTGGCAATGACGTCAAGGGACTCAGCAGACGACAGGATCGTAAGTGCAGGGATCCAGACAAGGACAGGAAGAAATTGGTCAACAAAAACAGCAGCGGAACAATTAGAGAGTATCGTATACTTACGTGGCCAGAGAGTAACTTATACTTACGTGACGTCATTTGAAAAACAAGCCCTTGGAGATAGGGCATTAGAATGTCACATTTCAAGCAGTGGTAAAAAGCATCAGCAGCGCAGAGGCGCGCCGTGGTTCAAAATGAAGTACGGTGCACTGAGGAAGATAGCGGAAAGCAAGATCAACAGAACTTGGAAAACTGGTAGCCTGGTAAAGTGGGATTTACCGGAGTGGGAATTGACCTGGGTAGAATTGTATAGGAAAGACAAGTTTAGAATCTCGTTCTTGCTGAGGTCAGAGTATGACACACTTCCGTCTCTTGTAAATTTGCAACAGTGGTGTCAAAATGAACCCCAATCTGCAAGACATGTGTTAAGAGAGGTGCATATTCTATTAGGATGTCAAGTAACGCTGATTCAGGGTAGATATAGATGGCGACAAAACAATGTCATGCAGGAGTTGACTGATTTGGAGTTGGAGAGAAGACGGCGACGACCATCAGACAAGAAACAAAGACAGATACAGCTTGTGAGACTTGGTAAAGCAGCGACTGACACAAGAGCATCAAGACAGACATCAGTGTTGGATAGAGGGCATGACTTGGAGTTTAGATACGATCGTGGCATCGTGGAAACCAACCTACGACCAAACGCAGTTTTAGTGTCCCGATAGTCGAAGACGTTGATTGCAGTAGAGCTGACCGTGCCATGGGGAAAATTTGTGAGGAGGCACATGAGAGTAAGACCTCATGGCAGACTGCAGGAATAGAGGATCCGATGTATCGTTTGGCTGTTTCCGATAGAGGTCGGCTGCAGAGGGTTCCTAGCGCAGTCAGTGTGGAAACTGCTCGTATGATAAGGATGTATCAGGAAGAGCATGAAAGACAGCAATAAGACTCGGAGAAGCAGACGAGAGGTCATCTTGCTGAATATGGCACCAAAGACAGTCTGGAAGTCGGGATCCATCCAGATCGACCATCACTGGTGACCCACCAATTGGAGGTCGTCATGGTTAAGGGTCGAGATGTCCAGTAAAGGATGGAGACGATCTGATGACGATCGGAACCGACAGGTAAGCACCAGGAGTGGACGTAACAGATAGCGATAGGCATGTAAAAGGGTGCCAAGCTGACAGACAGCAGAAATCCATCACCTGTAAGTACATAGTGCCACAGTGCTTGAATGGCAAAAATCACATACATTCTCAATTGCGATTTGTTTGTTAGTAAAGCGGAGTACTGCTGCTGCGCTTTGTAGCCCATGTAGGGCATTTTTTTTTAAAAACGAATCAATATTTAACCGCATTTATCTGTTGCTCTACCTCGAAGTACTTAAAGTAAAAATCAGTTTAATTGTGCCGTTTTACCGAATATATCTCACATTAATTAATCGATCAGGCTCAACTGGGAATGAACAATCATATTAAACTGTGGTTACGACTGCTAAAAAGAACAATCTACACTACATCATGATGCTTTCAAGTCTTATTGTTTCTAATCAACTGGTTCCTGTGTAAGATTTTAAAATGATTTAACATATACATGTACATGTGTATTTTTTAATAAAAAAAATCAATCCCCTAATGCAATCCAACACCTATGGGGGCCATGATTTGAAAAATTAAAAATAATTCATACTACCTCAGGATGTTCCATGTTTCTAAAGTTCAAAGTTCGATACAATGATTTTGTCAATGAATAACAATACGGCATTTTATTCTAGACATGACATTGTCCAGACTTTTCACTACCATTTTTAATTGTGATATCCAAAATATTTTTTATATCTCTTGGTGGGATTTCTTAGCAGTATCCCAGGGTCTCATGTCGAACTCACACACATCTTTTTTTCCAGATATGAAGTCCTAAAAACGGAATCCCATGGGAGAATATTAATATTAATAGGATTTTCGGTCCCACCAACAATCCAACCTTTCTCCTATGGGAGAAAAAAATGTAAGTTGGGATATTTTCTCCTATGGGATTTATTCTCTCACAAATTTGTTCAAATGGGATAAATCCCACAGATATTGACAATGATTCATTTCTTTCAATACATTGTTAAACATGGAATATATCCTAAAGAATATGCTGAGTGATTTATCAATTGTCATGATTTATGGAATATATTCCATGTTTCACAATGTATGGAAGAAAATGTCTGATTGTCAATATCCGTTGGATTTATCTCATCATTTGAACAAATTCATGGGAGATGAAATCCCAATGGGAGAAAATATCCCGTCTGACATTTTTTTCTCTATATACCCAATGCCTTGAAATAAAAGATACCATAGTCTTCTTTATCTGTTTCATATTTGGACGTTTTTCTGATTGTAGACGATAATGGCCGACTATCAACTAAACTGTAAGTCAAACAAAATGACTTCATCTTTTACATCGCCCATAATCCTTATTTATGTAGTAAAGTTCCGCTATCAAATGCACATGTTCGTTATGCCGCCCAATTTATTAACTTTTCAAAAGCATGCTCTGAGTACTGTATGATCAATTTCAAACCAAAGCAGGCTACTTAAGCATAAGTTAATCATACAGGGGTTTCAATAGCCTCGCTTAAGGCCAGCATTTCGTAAATTCTATAGTCGTTATAATGATCTTGTTAGCAAATGTCACCTATCATCGAGCAGTGCGGGTATATGTACTTTGGCAGTAATTTTTCTTACCAATTGTTAAGGCTTTCTTTGTAATCTAAATTTGACTATGGACCGTTGCGTCTATTTGAGACTGGTTACTAATGGTGAGATAATAAAGGTAATCTTTTCTTGACAAGGGATATAAAACAACTGATTATAATCTAAACAAGGCTTGCTATCTTGCTTTGACAATTTCCCCTTCAATTCATATCACTTATACGTAACAATTTATTGATAAGAGAAACACTGATATTTTGAAACAACAATTTTAATTTTTTGAACTCAAATAAATAAGAATTTGTTTTATAAGATACAAATTTGTAGTCAACAACAAAAAATGAGATAGCTCAACAATTAAAGATGAACAGTTACACACAAACACACATACATTCATCTACACCATTCGTCATTTTACCATTTTGAATCATTAGATAAAATAAATAATTTAAAATAAAATTTTTCTAAAATATAAATAAAAACAAAAATTCTTATTGTGTTAAAAATGCAAACGAGTGATTAAAATATTGTAAAAGAGAACATCGAGAGAAAAAAAGGATCATCTTATGCAGACGAAAACCAAAAAGCGTTTACAAAATTTCAAAAATTTTCTTTTTTACTAGCAGGGCATGCGCAGTCCTCTCACATCCGTCATAACAATCTGCTATACATTCAGACACATTTATTCTATGACAGATGAGGGAAAATACATGTGAAAGACACATTTGTCAAAAATGCATAAAGATGGCACATAGTGCTCAATCTGACTCGCCCTGACGTTCTTTTGTTCATACATAACCTCATTTTTAGAGTCCATCCGTATTTCATCTTAAAAATACTTAAATGAAATGTGGCGCTATCGCAAAATACAAATTTTATATTCCTACACTCAAATTATATTGTAGTATTTAAATTAAATTCAAATTTTTAGCCCCAGAGGGAATACTTTACACTCCAGTAACAATGTGTTCCCAGGTAGTAATGAATTCTAAAATGAGTAAACAGTAACATACATATTACTTTTTTACTTTTCATGATACATTTTAATGCGGATGGACTTTGATGACATGCCATTATATGGCTTGACTTTGGACCAAACACTAATAATTAGAGCACTTATAATCAGCACATATAATATTTTCAGTCTTGCTGTTTGAGGGACTATTTTTATAGTCGCCATTAATTATGGTGTCACAAAATATAGAAGGCACAATAGCTGTGTTCGTAACACCCTTCAAAGAAAGACAGAAGGAAGGAGGCATCTGACAATGACTCGCAAAATAAACTGTTAAACCACAGTCGCAAAATCTCTGTGAGATGGTTTACCCCATATTATGATCGGCGTCTGCGCACGATGAACTTCCGGTTTCGTATTCACTTTTTCATAGAGTTTTCCATCCTTTTTCATTCGAGAATTATTTATTAAAGGGTCTTTGCATAGTGGATTATGCATTCCGCCAAACAAAGGCGAAGTCCGCCCAACTTTTTCACTAAAGCGATCCGTGACATACAGATGTGATTTTGTTAAACTGGTTCTCTCCCTTCGAAATTCTATAAATTGTCTATTGCGTCGTGTGTCTGCTCTGAGCATGCGCACAGCCAGCAATACTAGCAAAATTAAAATGAATCCTCCTGCTATAGGCACGGCTATGACCGCCGCCTTGAACCACAAGTCCTTGTCTTGATTGGCGGATTTAGTATCTTCTGGAATGGAATGTGGGAAATTGTACTCTGGTAGTCCAGGGCTTACTGGCTCTACAAAAAAATAATAATACAATTTTTGATAACTCTACAAGAAATTAAAGAATAACAGTATAAAAAGGGACCTACAATGGTCTTCATACAGTCGTTTTTCAAAGCAATGCAGATAATGTGAAAATATAATTAAAAGGATAACCAAATAAATGCATTCATATGACTAATTGATTAATTTTTGTGTTTGAGTAATAAAATTGATTCATTCTATCCTTCAGATGTTGGTCAAGTGGCACATTCATATTTATTGTTGCAGACATTGTATATTATTATATGTATTTTCATGTTTTTGTTTTTATTAGACTTAAAGAAAGATAATTTTTTGGCTTTGATTATTTTATTTGTTAATTACGAAAATCTATAGGATTTATGACGCACACACACAAAAGTTATACAAGAGCAATAGACTTCCTTATTCCTATTGATTAAAGATTCTCTAAATAATGAATTTACTTGATGACATTCTGCTAAAAGCGCTTGATATCTTAAGTATTTCCGAGTTATAATGAATATCATGTCCATTTCTAGCTTTTATGTTGTCCATCGGGACATCCGGTCGCCGCGTAGTCTCGCCACTACTGGCATCACATCACTTCTCGCGAGACAGAGGTCTTCTTCAAAGGGCAGCAGGGTACAGATTTTTACCGCGTCCTCGTAAAATCTTTGGCCAATTCGCCTGATACATTTCAATTAGATACTATCTTAATGCACTGAACTTTCGGAGTTTCCCTGGAAAGGTTAATCAAAATTCCTTATTTGTATTTATTTTATAGCGGAATGACCATTGTTTCTTAAATGCACATTACAACAAAACTTTTGATTTGAGTTTAAAGGCATATGTGTCATGTTAAAAAAGTCGCCATTTTTCTTTTCAAGGTGGGCGCCTAAATATTAAATAGAGTTAGCATTTTATAATTACATAAGAATTATCAGTCTGCATGGTTATATAATGCCGCAACGGTCTCTAGAGGTAAAGGGAGTCATACCAACATTTTGTAATCAACTGCTGCGAGCTTGCGGCGATAATCGTCGAGATTTTGGCGGGAACTCGTAGCGCGGACGCCTCTCTATATCAACTTCCATGTCAGATAAAAATGCAGGAAAAATAAGAGTTTATTCTCCTGAGATTTTAGAACATATAAATTTTGTTACGAGTTTACTTTTATCGTATAAAGAAGCATCTAAAAATTCTGTACCAAGTCCCCTTGTTTAACGTTTGTGCCGCAGTAAAATTCAATAAATATTCCTAATGACTCTTTTCTATATTTTATTTCTTTATCTGCATCCGTGTTGGTGTAGGGTTTATAGTTTTGTACGGTGCTGCGATCTCCCATCTTGTTATTTTTCCCCCAATCTTGTCTATTTTCCCATTAAAAATATGCGTAAAATTAAAATGTCGCGCGTAATATTTACCCCCGAGAGATTTCATTTGCATTCGGTTCATTTTTAAGTAACATTAAATAATATTTTTGTGCTAATCTTTTTATCAGAGAAACAAGCGTCTCCAGCAGCCATTTTAATCTGACAATTCGTCACACTCCTTTGAATTTTTATGCGAATTACTCGATAAAAACTTATAGAATTATGTACTCAGCTTAATTTATGTGTTGCCGAGCGTATAGTGGAAATTTAGTCAATTAGATTTATTTGCATCTAATCCAGATAATGCTTTACATGTTTTTGTATAATACATTTTTTTCTCGTTTATGCTCTAAATACACAATCTTTCCTATCCTAAATTTAAAAATTCCATTGTATTGGTGTAACCAAGGTTACAATTAAAATAAATATGGCTTAAAAATTGGCCTTGCTAGCTATTAAAATATATTTCTAAGGAAATAATTGAAGTATTCTGGTTTTTAATAAATAAGGTGGAAAAACTAGATATTATATGTACCATGCTGTTCACGTTAGTTTTAATTGCAGAAAAGCAACGAGTCTTTTGATTAAAAACACTTATAAGATGAATATTGCCCAAGGTTTAGGGATGTGCATGAATTTTGGAGAAGTTTAATATTCTAAAATAATTACATGATAATATTAAGATATTAAATACAATGTACTCCATAGAGGTCTACGTGTATCTCTGTCGAGAAATAGAATTAAGGGATAGAAAAACGTGATCAGCTTATTTCAAATGTTCAGTTCCTCGTCTTTATAAAGAAAACCGCGAAACATACGCTGGTGATAAAATGAAATATATTCAAATTGATTAAAAGACCGTAATTAACGCGATCAGGCTAAAACCTTATCCGCGACGACCTGGCGTTTTCCGGACAGGCATTTGAATAAAAGCTTGGCAGTATTTATAAAAGTGATAAAAGCGGTCGGAGACAGGTGTTTTAAGGATTAGAACCACTCTGGCATGCATTCGGAATTCTCTAAACTTTAAAAAAAAGGGGGCGGAGATGTTTATTCATAGCCGGTGGATAAACTGATTTAAATATGCTTGATCCACAGATACACGTGTATACGTTTTTAAAATCTTGGTAGAAAAATGACAGGGCTTTAGTTTTCAAGGAGTCTAAAAGACAGACTTAAAGGCAAATGACAATGCTGCGTTTGTTTTAACTTAAGGAGATTCTACGGTTTGTCAGTCATTGACAAGACAAGACGTCGAAGCTTATAAATCAATCTAAAAATCAGACCGGAGACGGAAATTTTAAAACTTCAGATTTGGCAAAAAACTTTTTCCTGGCAGCTTGTCTGTTTAAAATAATTACCAAGCCTTTTTATAGTATACTCGATGAATGAAAATATAGCTAGTACTTTCCTTATTTGTCTCATTGCATTTTCTCATGACTGCTCTTTATTAAAAATACCTTTAAGTGTTTTAATTTAGAAGAAAGGGTATAGTGTTAAAACATTTTGGTTTTAATAAATTTTAATTTTGAATAAGAAGTGTATCTTTGACACCCCGAATAATTAAATAAATATAAAGCGATAGAAAAAAGATAAAGAATATATAAAATCAAAAAATTCAAAATAATCATAGTTCTAAAGAGCGTTAATTTCGTGAACAAGTTAAACGTTTTAATTATACGGGTATATATAATTCTTATACCACCCACCACCCTAAATTTGTAAATCTAGGATCCATCCTTGATATCAATAACAGGTGCCTGTAAACCTGGGACATTAAGAAATGCTGTCAGGCCACGACCTCGGTACTCAGCATAGTCGGGTATCCTGGGACGTCCTGACTAACATGTTTGTTCTGCTAGCGACTGATAGCGTTTGAATGAAAAGAACAAACACAAAACACTTTCCTAATGGAGGCCCGTCGACAGTGATGATTGATAAGGCCCTAAGATAACTACCACCGAACATTTTTTATTCTATTTAAGAACAATATGTATTCATAATGCCAGGGATTTTTTACTACCTTTTCTTTTAGTATCTTGAGGAATGTAGACCTGCGGAGATTACGGAGGGTCGTAGAGGTGATTTGGAATACATTCATTCTAAATTCAGGAAAAAAGTCGCAATGTTTCCTAACTCTTATTTTTACAAACTGCTAAAAGAATTTAAGGGGCCGCTTGTTTTAATGGATAAAACTAGCTTTAGAATGGCATAATGTTTTGGATAAAACTACCTTTAAAATGGCATAATTTTTTGTCTTTAGTTTCATAAAAAAAGGATATGTCCTATTAACATAGCGATTTTGTCCTAACAAGACATGACGTTTTTGAAGATACCGTAACGGGAACAACAATAACGTGATTTGCTTACAAATGTACATGACGAGAGTTCTAACGAGAGTTAACGAGAATTCCTGTCATCCATCACTCGTGGCATTTGTTGCGTTTTTCTTTTGACCGCGGGCCTATTATATCAAAGAAAAAAAGCGATTACGTTGGGAATACACATAATAGTATGAATGAATGTACAAGACTGCAGATAATACTTCTGATTTGATATATCAAATATTGTCTTATTTTCTTGTTAGACACCGTTATTTTAAGGAAAATTCGAATTCTTTTTTCCTGAAAATAGAAAAAGTAGAACACGTATCGTACATTAAACATGGTAATTACATGGTCTTCTTTAGTTGTTGGTAATTTAGAACTGAGCACATCAAAGTCGGAACGATTTTATGACAGTTGTAAATGTCAATTAAATATTTTTGACAAACGCCCGAACAAGGAAAAAAAATATAAATGAGGTTAATTACAAGTAAATTAACTTCTAGAAACTTTGAAATGTGTGCATGTTTCCTTTTCTTTTAAATATGCTTATACGTAAAGATACTTAGATATGTTAATCAAGGATGAATTTTGACATAGCCTTGCCATGGTATACCAATTCTTTTTGTCAAATAAAATAAATGTGTAGTTTATATGTATATACATGTTTATTGCATGTACTTCTTTCAAAAAAGAGGGAGGGCCATAGGAAAACTGGGTTTTTTTCCTTAAACGATATAAAATGTTCAGATCCTCAACTGGTTTGACCAATGTGTTATTACTAGGAACGTTATAAAAATCTTAGATCCTCACCTGGTTTGACCAATGTTATATTAGTAGGAATGTTATAAAAAGCTTAGATCCTCACCTGGTTTGACCAATGTTCTATTAGTAGGAACGTTCATCACTATATTGTAATTGCACAAATCCTTGCTACAACAATGTACCACAGGTTCACGATGGTACTTTACGAAGTTTTCGTAAGTTTGTGTTTCACTTTTAGTGTCACAGATATTTTTATATTTCTCGTTCTTCACTAATGCGTCCATGCAGCCTTGCGTGTATCGGGGCGTACTTCCATCGAAGGTTTTCATGACGTAACACATTTTGATGTTTGACGACTTACAAATCTGTGTTCCTAAGCTGACGCACTCGGGTTCGTTACATCTGCACCGTATCTCGGCTGCAAGAAAAAGAAAATGAAAATAAATAAATCAATCATTTTTTATTTGTAAATCTTAGTTAAATGTAAGTTTTTTTTAAAATATTGATGTGTTCGGGAGGAATACTTAAAGTTTGACTATACATGCTCATGCTATATGTTGAGCAGACAGTCAGGGATTTTCTTATTAGTTACAAATGTTCCAGACCGATTTCTGAATCTTTATACTTTAGCTAATTATTCTAAGAAAAAACATTCTACGTATCCTTTCTTTTACTAAATCTAATTTGTTCTCAGAATGGAAATTGCAGGGAACAAGAAGCAAAGCAATTAAGCTTAAAGCGCCGTCTGGTGTAAGTATATTCAAAATTTTTAACAATAGGGGGCGCGACTGGTTGTCGCGGATCATCTCTACAAGCTACATGTAGGCATTCACCTTACATTGCCTTGGAATCTTGTTGCCTCTTTCATTTTTGTACTGTTTAGTGCACAGATGCATCCACCTTGATACAAAAGTATAGTTTTCTTTTCCAATATGCACAAACAATATACTTGTATAAGCTGCAGTATTTATTTAAACTTCTCTTTGAATCCATGGTAAAAGTCTCATAAACTTTTTTCTCTGTTTTTCTGGTTTTTAGTTCTTCCGCCAGCCTGACGCTCGCAATACTTAAAGAAACTTTGTTAAGCCAAATGGAATGTGATGTGCTAATTGGATGACAACATGCGCATGGGTCAGAAAGGGTTGAAATTCAAGAAATCTTTATTAGTTTTGAGAATAGTGTCGAGGAGCATTACGGCTGATGACGACCAGATATGGCACCCAATGCGCCACTATCATCTCCTATTCTGTGGAATTTTTTATGGCGGCTTGATCGTGCTCCGTTTCTCCTGATAAGAATTTTAACCAACTTGCCGGCTACTGGTACCCATACTATTTTTTGATACTGTAATGGACAGATTGATCAACTGAGTCAGTGATTAGAAAGGAAATGAACTTATTAAAGAGTCAGTGATCTTGCTGAGAAACAAAACGAACACGTAGTATGTTTCCTATTGGCATGTAATATTAAAACCAGAAAAGATATATTTATCTGTGGCGTTTTTGAAAGACAAACATCAATTGTTTTCAAAATATATCATATACTAGTAAAATAATAAGACAGAAGATTCATAATTTATTTATTGCTTTATCCGGACTAGAGTGTTCAAAGCCCTTTATTGCAATCTATCGTGGCGGAGAGCAGGATTCGTTTCATCCTCTTTTTTCTCGATCTACTTCAGATTGACACGCAGTCTGTGGAGTATAGAACTATTTTTTTTTCGATTGATTGAAATCTTGAAGTAGATTAACGCTAATCTCGCGCTCGGTGAGATTTGATGGTTTTGGCGGGGGTACCTAGCATTGCAGACGCCAGGAACTATGTATAGCGAACCCGAGGTTATATTGTCAGACAGTGTGGCATGATAGCGTTTATCGTGATCAATGCTTACAATACAGAAATATGAAAGATGAGAAGAATGCAATAACAAAAGTTATTAAAGAGAGATTATTTACGACCTTCCAGAGAAAATCCTGTTTCCGGCATTTATGAAGTGTAAAAATTTTGTCAATAATATGTTATTTTTTATGTTTTTCCTTCTTTCTTCGATGCGTGTGCATGAAGCTTTTATCTGATCACTAGGAAGACAAAGTTCGCAGCATTAATTTTTTGAAAAAAGAATCTGGTACCAAATCATTCTAAACTCGCCGGAACTCTTCAGTTTTAGAGGAGCGAATTGAGACCTCATTACACGGCAATTAAACGATAAGTGCTGAATAATTGAATTACACTTCAACTCCGCATGTAGCAGTGCGTAAACTTGTTAGAATACTGAAGTAAAAAATGGGCGAAAGCCAGCATACACAACAATCTTTCAATTTTTTTATGCCTCTTTATCTTTTGTGGCACAAAACAATAAGAAAGTCGTTTTCTTGATATCTGTAAGTTACGTGCATACCATTTTACAACGGAAAGAATAGATGGACAATCATTGCCTCCCATAATTAATTCTTATGTGTCATTTTGGAAATGAGCCTACACACTTAAGGTGAAACACTATCCAATTTTAATTTCATTTATGATCACATCAAATTCGATTTTAGTCGCTTCGTCAGACTCGCGTAGCCATCACACGGTCTCTTTTATCCATCAGACAGAGATTCTCCGCTTAGATGCTTTCATTTCTGCTCTACAACGCGATATCGCCTGATCGTCGGGTTTTTCACTTGCTGTCGTCAACTTTACGATAACTATCAAAATATTTACAAGCAGATTTGAAAGCATGTTGCCTTGCATCTACTTAAGCCTTGTTACGAGCCGACGAGTCGGTGTGTCGACGTGTAGCATGTATTCGGTATAGGACACAGAAACGGGCTTCTCTTTTAAATTAGCTTTCATCGCATGGGAATGTAACTTGATTATTTTTCACATAAAAAGCCTTTTTTTTCAAAGACCTCCCCAAAAATTCTTTTTGGTATTTAGTTTAATTATGAAAGGATAAAAGAAAAACAAGAAAGATTAGCTTCAGTAAGAAAAAATCCTAGGCATAAGTTTATGGTTACTGTTGTATTTTAATTAAGTTTTTATGTAGTTGAACTCTTAATTAAGTTTTTAGTTAAGTTCAGATATTGTTCACAGCAATATCTGTACGACTGCTGGTCGTTAAAGAATGCATGTTATGTACGTGTTTGCAGGAGATAAAACAGAAAACAAACTGATAAGCCAGATAAAAGTCTTTATTCCCTAATTTCTATTCATTATGGTCGTCTAGGTTTTTTAAAAGGCATATTTTGCTTGCTGTTTGCTAACTGATCGAAGTTTCCCCTTTTTATCGTTGTTTGTTGCGAGGCAATTAGAGATTACATACAAAATACCTCATACTGACATCATTCTGATTTAAACCATTTACTGTTGGTAATTTCCTTTATATGTCAAAATCAACGGACATTCCTTGGAATTTGCCGGAGACTGTCAAACGAATCTGTTCCCTAGTTTTAAACACAAAATAGACTAAATGAATGTTCCTTCTGCTTTAAATATAATTTTGCCTTTAGTGATGCATATATCTACTTATGAATCTCAGAAATGGGACAAATAAAAACACTTAGCCGCGGGCGACACTCTAATTACCGGCAAGTTGGCCGTCATGGTGTCTAAATAAAAGAACCAACAACGGATGATATAATCCGTAATTGCTAAATCAATTTCTGTCTGCCAGATTAACGTTGTATTTCGTCAATACGGTGCTTTGTGTCTCACATTATAATAACATGTGCTCTATGGCGACATCCAACGAGGTACGACAAGAACAAAAATACAAATGAAGAAAAACAGAACAGAAAGCAATACAAGGATTTATCAATTAAAGATCACTGGTGATTTTTGCATACTTTTCCTTAGCCAAATTAAAATATGTTATTAAGTATTTAAGAGAGAGCTCTTAACTCGCTTGACGTTATGATTAAGGCATCCCGCGCCATGTTGACGCCGTAATTCGTGATCATACACTATATTATCGATACATTTTAATGTAGATGTAATGCTTTTGAACATCTTGTCTAGACTCATGCTTTGGAAGGAAACATTTCATACGTTACTTCTCCGGTAAGACGATTGAGACTCGGGTTATCAGTGGATTATCTCTTAATGGAGACGAATGACATTGTTTATCTTTTAAAAACATCATCAGTGAAATGGAAATAAGATCCGAAAGTTTGCCTCTCCGGTAGTTCAATGTGCATCGGGCAGCCTCGGTGTTTTTCTTTGTTTTTGTGATGTTTGCTAATCCAAGCTTTCTTTACTTCTTTGATCTACTCCACAGTCGATTTTCTTGGTATTTCACAAGTCCTTTGGCTAGCTAGCATTTGAGTCAAATGCTACACCATATGCGTGACAAATCGATGTTATGTCGATGTATTGTTAATATTAATACTAAATGTAACTTTTTTTTTTGGGTACCTAATCGTGTCCGTATAACGTACATCTGGTATTCTATCATTATACCCACTAAGGTTCTTTTCCTTCGAAATCTTTTTGAACATTTTTTCCCTTCAGATGTCAACTTCAACTACAACCATTCACATTTATTCTATAATTAATAATCTAAAATACGATGTATTTCTATAGTTGACTTCGGATAGGACATCTCCCTATAATTAACATTGAGTGATTAGAATGCTCTCTTTGACCGCATCAAAAGTTTAGTATGAGCAGGCGGTGTCCATTGAAACACATCGCTACCTAAGGCGACCTGGCTTTTTGTGATAAAATCTGACGGGAAAAAAAATCGCCAATAATTTCAGGCCAGTGGCAGTTGACGTGAAATGAACAGCGGAGGGTGGGCCTAAAAAGCTACCTGAAAAGTGTTTCTACCGACCAGACTAGCCATAGATTTACAAAGCCTCTGCGTGATAGGGATTCAGTCAAGAAGCTGATCCGACTAATTCACGCCATGACTCAATATCAAGGTTTTATCAACAAAAACAGTTTTTAAGTCAATCGTAAAAGTGATCACCAAAGGTGTTACTATATCAACATAATTGAATATGCCAAAACAGCGTGATTTCATTAATCGTCATTTTAAAGACAAAAGGTCATATGCTTTAAAAGTACACATAAACAATAACATTTCCTCGCGTTGACATTTGATCCTGCACAGTGCCGCATTGTAAATATACTATAATGTCATCATAGCTATTTTGTTCCGCCGGTTCTGCATTCGGCACCGCCTGTTAGCTCCCGGAATCGATTGGGTTTTAGACCTTAGAATTTTTGGGTACCCGGAGATGCAATCTCGTTCTGAAATCTCGTTACCACGGTCACGCATACGTTTAACGAGATGTTCAGCGTGATCAAAAATCACTATTTCTTTGAAGTTTTCCTTTTTTTTGGGGGGGGGGGCTTTTTAGAAAGAAAGTGCATTTTTATTATTCTACCCCACACCCCTCCAATATACCCCACCCCCTATGACTAAGTCTAAGACTAAGTTCCAAAATTATACAATTGGATATGCAGCAAAGAAAGGGTGATTTACAGATCAAGCTGCAAATAAAATCACAGAGAATTACTTAAGATTCTGAAATATGATACAGTGGTAACGTTTCCTCACTGGTAAAGAAGTGTTACGTGTAGAGCATCTTAGTGCTTATAGGTGACAGACAGGCATACGATACCACAGCCACCAACATCTGAAAAAAATGAAACCTTCGAAATCGGAACCCAAATTTCCGCAACCCTACTATCTAGTATTTAATAATAAAGCAATCAGTATTTTCTCCTTTAGATTATCATGGGACTTACATGTACTTTGTATTTTTAACGCAGCAAACTTTCGTTTCGATTTGACCCCTTGAATCTAATAGGAACAGATTAAAAACAAGTGTACAGAACATTCTTTGGGTTTTCGGATTGTTTTTAGCATAACACTTTTTCGTCAGGATTAGAGTGAGATCCATTTCTTTTCTGGACGTACGTATTGAATTTCCTCCTGTGTTACTTGTAGAGATAACAAGTTGCTATATTATGCATTTTTCTCCCCAACCGGCATGACATGATTAGGTTTTCATGACATGAAACATTTAATGCTTACGTATATATCTTGCGCATTACCCGAGGTGTTGAAATATTTAAAGCTTGGTGAGAACGGGATGGCTATAATTAAAGATCCTCACCATAAATCAAGTTATATTGAGGAAAAAATATCATCGGGATCGTGATTTTGTTATTAGGTAACGATTTTTTCATGAAGATGTATAGTTTCGTGACTTGCCTTAGCAGCTATAACACCAAATCCTTATATTATAACTGAAATTGATTGTAGAAAATAAATGTACCTACTAATTGTGTGAATGAGGAATATAATTTATATCATATAACAATTTCCTCTGCATTAATAGACGTGATTATTTGCTACAAATTACAAAAATTAACCTTTATAAAATGTTATGTTTTTACTATATATGTCAGTCAAAAAAACCATTTAGCTCGTTTTCGCCCGGTAGTTTTTTTTCTCACGTGCCCGCTAAACTGTAGAGGATATAGGCACGTCCTTTATTGCCCAAACCTTAGACAAATGAGCGGCCCATTTCAGAGACCTGTGTAAATACATTAGAGGAAAAAAATCCAAACAGGCCGTAGATTTATGGCTCCGGTGCGAGATAACAGGAGTCCAGCGCTTGATAGCTGTGTTGATACATTTCAGAAGTCCTCAGACGTTAAAGTAAATTTTGTTTAAGGACAGATAAACAATTATGGGCCGTAAAGTCGGGTTTCACTTTTCATTGAACACTCGTAAGATTACGACATGCAGGAGTGTTTAATTTGAATATTAACTTATGTCTCCTCAATCTTGGAAATAAAATGGATGGATGAAAACTAGTTGAATATTTTTATCTCTATTAAAGTAATCCTTTATCGCTTATTAAAATTTCAATTCGGTTTTACATCAATAATTGTTTCAGTTAAATATATTATTTTAGGCTGTTTTCTACTTAAAAAAATATTCATAACTATCCTGGTGTGCTACCAGCTTTTGTATCAAATACACAGGTCCCGAAGCCTTAAGGTACCCAATTTAGGGCAGAAAATGACTCATTTCATAAGTTTCTTTTCCTCGCATTGACGAAATGTGGCAGTCATATTGAATTTTTATCACACTATTGAATAACCGTACCCAGTAGGAAAAACGGACTCCTTAAACAATAAGTGAAATCTACCCGACTCAGACAGTGCAATGCAATCCCATATACTGAAGAGCGCTAGCAACCAAGCGAGGTCGCCCTAACAAAGGGGAGAAAAAGCAAGCTTGACACCCGATTTTATCGCAGTGAATTGGTCGAGAGTCGAATTTCTTTTACAGAACTCTCGTTTTGGCGACAAAATTGTATACCCACGGTGAAGTTTCGGTTGGAACCGACACCTTGATCTTCTGGGGTCATGCCATGCAAAACTAGCGTGCTCTTTTTTCCTTTACGTTTTTATTCACATGAACATCCGTTTTGTATTGCGACTTTAATACACGCTAGTCCGAAGAAATTATAAGGATATCGGGTTTTCATTCCCCTTTTTCGCGTTTTTTTTAATTACTTATTGCTTTGAGTTACTTTAATTTCTTGCATAAGTTTTACAGGTTTTATATGTGTAGGGCATAATGCGGTAAGAAAAGAACAAAGCCTCTAATCTTAAAAAATTCTCTACATGAAATATCCACATTCAACATCAAGACTTCAAAACTGATGTACAAGATATAGGTATACGTGTAAACCAATGAAAAACACACACACGCTCGGTTCACAGAGCTACTATTATCACCTCAAAGCCTTCTCTAGGTAAAATTGTTTTGACGCAAATACATCACCCTTAAACAAGAGTGCATGCTGCAAAGATCGCCCCGATTTGACAAAACTCTTTTAAATCTATAACACAAAGTAACTGATAGGTCTTGGGTTTTCATCACATTTAAGGCGTTTATCAGATAACTTGAAACTAGATTGTTGATAGGTAATTCATCTCTTGTATATTCTTGACTTCTATATTTTTTTCTTCTAAAATTGAGAACTATATCTTAAGACTATAGTAAACTGAATAAGGAATGACACGTCTTTTTAAATATTATATAAGATGACTGAGCTTTTTAATCAGTAGTTTATCATTTAATTAATATTTTGCAATATAATTTTTTGATTTGTTTATTTTCTTGTGCTTAATGTTGCGCATATCAAAATTTAAATTTTTTCCCCTGATGTAATGAACACAAAAAACCCAGACGACCTTTTATTCTATTAGCAGAAAAAAACCCGATTTCATCAATTATTCCAATTAAATGAATTTCTGACAGTCGTCTGCAGAATCAGGTTTGGAATTGATTTTTTTGGAGAGAAAAAATCGTGTCATGATCATAAGGACGCTTTAACGACAATCACAAGCAGCCTGTCAGAGGATATGCAAATACAAGACCGGAAATAACCTCGGGTACGGGCTCCGATTTATATTCAGGCGACAGCTGCTGAAAAAGCAGACTGTCATCGATTAATTCTAAGGACTACTGGCCTCTGTTCGACTTATCCGAATCGAGCAAATTTCCATTGTCCGAATCCGATTTCCGGAGACTAGCGCAAGCAAACATCTGTTGTTGGTTCCGACTTTTATCTTTGCCCTTATCTTGTCCCGGCTTTTATGAATGTCGATATCATATGTAGCATTAAATTATCCTTCCTAATTATGCCGTAATTATTGATTATTGGCCTTTGTTGGCGACAGTACATTAGCGCCCTGACGCCAGATGACAGATGTAATGCGACCAACAGCCAGGAAAAGATGGATTTTTTTATGACCGTGAGTCTATAGGGAGAGTCGTTTCAATAATTATGTCGCCATGCGTTAATGACATGTCGATAATTAGGCGGCAGGCTTAGATGAAGGAGACGGTGTATTTAATGAGTGACGAAGAGAGAGGAAGAGAGAGAAAAGTGAGCAATTTTTCTCTCTCCAAACTTTGAGGAAACTAGTCTTTCCTTGATAAAAACAAGAATTAAGTAATTCTAAGAAAGAAATGAAATATTGTACAATACAACCCACTTACATTGTAACCTTTCGACAGACAACATACGACAAATATCATTGCGATAAGGCATTTTTGCATCCGGAAAACACTTCTTTGAAATAGAGATGTTATTATGCTGTCTCGTTTAGCAATAATACGAACAGAGTTTCAGCGACATTGACACTTATATTTTTTAAGTACTTTGTAATGTGTCTGTACACAATACAGTTGTTATTTTCCTCTCCCTGTGTGATCTAAGCTTGTGAGAATTCTCTATAAAGAAACAATAAAATGACACAAATATATAAAAGCAGTCATCTTTCTTCCCCGAAGTGACTTTTATCGATACTGTAACTACACATTATCATCTGTGTATCGCAGACCGACTTGCTTCACTTTAATAAGTTCACAGCTCTTCGGGCTTGGAGATAAATAAAATGCATAAGATGGATGAACTTCTACAATTTATATTTGAAAAGTGTATTAATTTCTTGATTTGACTTTTATCAATACCGCATAGTCCAGGCAAAGTCCATATTTACAAGGATGCATGATCCTGACAAATACACAACGTAAAATTTGATTTTAAGTCCTCTTTTCAGTTTACAGTAGAGAATATAATGGGGACCGCTCTGCCGTGTTTGGTGATTGATGATCTTTCTAGAGGGAGAACTGATAACTAAATAATACGCATTTTAAACGTATTGATCGACTACAAAACGACCAGGTTAACTGCTACAAAAATTATTAACTTTTCCCTGCATTTTATCATATGGGTATAAACCACCTTAAGCATTCGAGACTCACAGGTAGAATTTACCACGTACTTGCATGAAGTTAAATACATGTACAGTTGTACAAATGTATGTCCAAGAGTCAGAGATAGAGAGATACTTTATTTTATCTCTAAATCTAGAAAGGAGTCTGTTGCTTTTGCTGAATGGGTGACAATTTAAAAAGTGAACCCCTCTGTATTTTCTACATTAATTTTCCTATTTTTTTTTTTTTTTATTTCAAATTTAAACATCCGTTTAATTTATTTCATAAATCATTATTATAATTTTAGAATTTTTTAATCTTTTAATTTTTTTATTAAAAAAGATTAGATATTATGGGTCGTAGGGCCATTTATGAAATTGGTTATTTTTCTTTGACCCACCGCCTTTTTGTTACATGTTTTTGTGGCACTTTTTATAGCTGTGGGACAAAGACTCCCCAAGTAGCTAATGGCTGCGGACCTACAGAGATGGCTAAAAGCCGAAATAACACATCTCCAGGTATTCCTATACACAAGTCAAACAGACAAAAGACTTTATTTAAGGCTTCTTCGGAATGAAAAAAATCGTAATATATTCTTTTTCCCGTATATTTTTTAAAGAGAAGAGTTTAATGTCATATGAAAATAACTTTTTGTAACAGGGGAGTGATTTATGGATGCCATATATGCAAAGACCTCGCCATATATAGAGTATATTTACTCGGTACATCTCTGAATATATGGAAAGAATATGGACAAGATTAAGCACTTTTTATTTCAAAAAGAGACGTTTTCTCTCAGCTAATCTGAGCTAGTCATTTATCTTCAGGATGTCATGCGGTTCTAATCTAGATCCCCTTGACTGATGTACGTATTTAATGCTGTGGGTTCTTCTGGTGAAATGTCAAATCTTTATATGACATAAATCACACGATGGAACTTCAGGAATTATTAATGTATTACAGATAACTTATTTTTATTACAGTTAAATATGAGGTAACGATGCCAAATGTAATTCCTGTCTGGTCTTAATTAAAGATATCTTTCTCCGCAGAATAAGGCACACAAGGAGAATATGTAGTGAGAGAGAGAGGAAGGGGAGGGGGTATAAGGATTATTTGTTTATTTCTTTTGCTACAGGTGCATGGATCGGGGAGGGGGTAAAAGGATTGATGGTTAATTTCTTTTGCTACAGGTACATGGATCATCTCTCTCTCTCTCTCTCTCTCTCTCTCTCTCTCTCATTTGTACTTTCTCCCGATCCAAGGTAATGCTTTAGATAAAGCACGGTTGGGCTCTCGTTATAGAGTTTCAGGGATTACGGTGATATCAGTGCATCTCTTTTAAATGAGAATTAAAATGCCGCGATCCAAAAATTTAATAGACTTGCCTGAGAGCAAATCCATCTAGACGGGAAAAGAAGCCCCCCTTTTTATACTCTTGTTGGAAATCTATTAGAGAACGGGGTTAGGAATCTCAATGAATAAATCATTTCTTGTAGAATAGTTAAAAATTTACATGCCTAGCATGTTACAATTCTTATGAGAAACTTTTTATGTACCTACTTTTGTTCTCATGAATAAAACATATAGGGGAATTCAGCCAATACACACTTGTGTAATGGGAACACTTTAGACCCAAAACGTCAAATAATTGTGTGTACCAATTATACTCAGCTGAAAATTGTTATATTCTCAAGTAATTACATGTAACGTAAGACTACAAATGTGAATATCACATATATCATTTAATGCTTTGATCCGCCTTTACATGTGATACATACCGTTTACATTGATCGCCAGAAAGCACGGCATGACAAACAAGGACAAGATGGACTCCGAGAAATACATTTTCTGTAGCATCCAAAAACAGTGAATAAACTTCAATGTTTACATGAACACTATATTTATCCGGCACACATGGACATATCGAGAAAGTACGACCGGAACATGAGGGCCTGTTTGGTGATCACTCCGCTACCATCCTTTAATGTTGACGATGTATCGCCTCTCTGTTCCTAGCTCTTGTCGCCATGTTACTTTAACATCCACTGGATTCTATTATGACATGATTTTTATCAGTGAAAAACACAAAAAGACACGCTGAAGAATTCTACATGGCCGTTTTACTTGACTGTCTATACAGTTTTTGGCTTGTCAGTCGATCCGCTTACGCGAGCAGTCGAGTGTAAACACAAATGATGAATGGCTATGCTAATCAAGGGGGCGGAGCAAATGTATTCATCAGGTTCATTAAAGTGTTTGTTTTCTTAAAGGATTTAAACAATCTTTAATGTGGGCGGGATCGAAGGTTTGTTTATGGGCGGGGTTCATTATGCCATGCCTGATTAATGCTAGCATGTAAAACGGCGCCTCGGAGTCCCGGCTTAGTAAAACACCAGGAAAACAAGGCCGTGTGTTGATTTAATGTGTCTGTAGATAAACTGATTCTATGTCTACCTCTGTAATGGTATTAGTCCGTCCTAATAATTATTAAGAAAATAAAAACAATTTTCTTTTTGCCCTCGAATGAAAGTAGGCTGTTTAGAGAGAAATCACTACATAGACTGCTCGGCATGTCGACGGCCCTTTTGAAATTAATTCTGTTTGATATTTCGTTTTTTCTCTTGTAGATGAACAAGTGAAAATGTCTTCAGTGGTTTGTTTTTTGTACGTCTTCAAACAAACATACACTTGATTGGGTCCGCAGAGGCGCTTCGCTCTCGTTATCACGTTTAATTATCGTTGACATCTCGTAAAGGCTTTTTTTTTTTATCATAACGTCACCCTGCCTATTGAAATTAGCGTGCCATACATCCTCGCCGATAATTCTTTAAAAAAAAAAATGAATATAAAATTTAGATAATTTTCATCATTAAATTCCTTTTGTGGATTTTTTTTACCCAAAAGCAAATTACCAGGACGATTATCTGTCTTTTAAAAAGGCAGTTGATGTCTCGATAGAGTCAGAATTGTAGATTATATATGTTATAGATTTATAATTTTGTTTATTCATCTTCCTTTGTTTATCAATCGGAAAATTACCATTGATTTAGTAGACGTCTCCTCGACAAGCATAATAAATAAAATCGAATGGAAGCAATTAGTCGCGTTAAAAGAAAATAATAAAATGGTGCTTTAAAATGTCTTCATCGTTTAAATGAAAGGAAATTAAAGTAATATTAATATAATCTCTGTCTTTCTATACACGACTGTCGTATGCCTATCTCTTGTTTGATTTCCACCATTTTATCACTTTACATTGTTGGTCGGTAAATTATGATTCTTGTTTACAAATGAACGTGGGCAATTATGATCGTCTGGAATGTGACTTTGGTAGATAGTGATCGGGATCGGACAAGTGTGATCAATGGCGATATAGCGATCACAAGTTATGATTGATCTATCGTCTTTGTTAAATGGCCCGCCTGCTCTTCAGTCAAATCAAGAATTTATATATCCGATCAACACCTTTGTTTTCCAAAGTGACTCTTTTTTCAACATTTTATTCACACACTAACAATCAACTGCATTAATTTTACAGTGTATACGAAATATAAAACCATGCATTGATAATTGCAGTGATTTTTTCTATAACAAACTGTATGTTTGAAGTCCAAGATAAAGCAATATATTATTTTTTTTTTTAAGATATACAGTGTAATACGTAGCCCTTTACCTTTATTCACACAATAACAATCAAATTGCATTCACAGTAGACAAATGTACTATATTCGAAATCATTCATTGATGAATACAATGATTTTCAATTACATATAATGTTTGAATTATAAGATAAAGCAATATACGATAAATATATAAAAAATAATATCAAATTTTTAGATTTTTCTTTTATTTCTAAAAGGTAGTGTTTATATTTATGAATTGCCACTTAAAGATAAATGACATGCAGTCAATGATTTCATTTTGATTCGAGTACTCCTCGTATAATCTACAGCCCCATGTAAGAAGCTTATTCCGATTAGATGAGATCATTAATGGCTAATTACACCGAGAGAATAAGTTTCCGATTCTGATTTAACATCACTGGATCCCTATGAACTGAAGAGATCTTCCTATGCTTATACATGTATATTAAGATAAAAATTACAAATACATGTAAAATCTTGCTGCTCTTTTACAAACGGAAACTGCCATCCAAGCAAGGGGGGAGGGGGATTGGGTGCAATAGCCCCCCCCCCCCCCACCTTTAAAGAAAGAAATAAACTCAATTTTGAAACATAGAGTATTCAATATTTGTCTTTGATAAGATGTTTCCCAATATAATAATACAACAATATAATAATACAACAATATAATAATATAACAAGATAAGGGACGTAAGTTAAACATGAAACTTTTATATGCCAAAAATATCTATTTAAGGATTTTATTTTATGTTCATATCTTTGTTTAAAAATTGTATAAGATAAAAAGCTTGCATCCATTTAAAATATTTCCCTCTCCAAATTTAAAAGAAGGAGGACATTTGCAAAAATGATCTATTTTCCCCGTTTTGTGCCTCATTATATTATTATTAATCCTTATTTTCAAACAGTCCTTCTCTAGTTTTAATTTTTGATTTTAGCACAAATTAAAAAATTTGCACAAACATGCTTTAACTTTCCTTTTCTTTTCTCCTTTTTTTTGGGTGGGGGGTTGAAAATTTCTCTTCCCATTTAACAAACACCTTTATTAACTTGGTATGCAGTGTATCAACCGCGGAAAATGTGTTGTTAAGTAGTCTGACCCCTGAACAATATTTGCTGAAATTTTGATGACCGGAATATTTTTTTTATTTCTTATCAAAATCAAAAAGTATAAAAATAAAAATTGTTAGATTTTAATGATGAAATCCTTCACGTCCTTGAATACGGTAGATTGCGGTAATCAAGAAAGACAACGTGGAGCTACAACCCTGGAAACCTCTTAACTTCACTCCAACAAGTACACACGGGAGAAAGATTTAGATTGCTTTCAAAATGTTTTTTATTTCACATCATTTAAGTTTATAAACACGGGCATAAATTTAGGTAAAACCCTAGATATAGTTGAAAATGTATCCAATTATTTTTTGATCGGCATATTTATCCAAACTCGGGCTCAGAATGTACAGACGCTGCTTTATCATGGTTTCTCTTCGTCTACATTTAAGGCTGTCAGTCCCTTCTTAAGGACCATTGTTTCCGCGCGCTGGTCATGACAATTCACTTAACAGCACTTTCCCCCCATTAAGAAGTTGAGAAAACAAATCATCGAGGCCCCATTGGTCATGTGTATTTTGTGAAGTTGTTTTCTTCCTCGGTTTTGGACACGGGGGAATTCTCGAATTCGGGGGATCACGGCGCGATGACCTTAAACAAACTTACCTGTCAGTGAGATGTCTCGGGAACCGGGAGGATTGGACCCTGGGGATAGTTTCCGGATTAGTCATAGGGCGGACCCGATATAGTACATGTTATATCTTATTCCGATCCGACCATTTAACTCTCAATTGAGGACTACTGCCCGTCTAAAAAAGAAAAAGCAAAAAAAAAAAAAAGATGTTTTTGTGAAACACTGATGCCCCCGTATGGCAACATAGTGGAGATTAAACTTTTCTTAAATGCAAATTTAATATATTGGTACCTGAAGTAAGGTCTCCTAACTGGAAATACAATTGTGAAACATGAAATCACCATCTCTCCAGGCAAAAGCTTTAAATAAGTACAGACATCTTCAAGATCAAGGTCAGAAGGTCAATATTATTGGTATCCAATGAAAGGTATTTCCACAAAGAACACATGTGTGAAGTATGGAAGCCCTAGCCCTAACCATTCAAAAGTTATGGCCAAGGTTAAAAGATTTTAAAAGTAGGTTACACTCCATGATCAAGGTCAGAAGGTCTAGGTTATTGGTATTGAGTGAAAGGTATTGTCACAAGAATTACATATGTGAAGTATGAAAGCCCTGGCCCTTAGTCTGGAAAAGTTATTGCCAAGGTTAATATTTTTTCATAAGTTTGGAAATCTGTTAGGTCAAGGTCAAAAGATCAAGGTTTTTTTTATTCAATAAAAGGACTTGCCACAAAGAATACATTTATGAAGAATGGAAGCCCTAGTCCTATCCGTTAAAAAGTTATTGCCAAGGTTAATGATTTTTTCATAAGTCTAGAAATATTCGAGGTCAAGGTTAGAAGGTCAAGGTTATTGGCATCCAATGAAAGGTATTTCCACAAAAAATACATATGGGAAGTATTGAAGCTCTAGCCCTAACCGTTTAAAAGTTATGGCCAAGGTTTAAAAAATTTAAAAGTAGCTCAAACTCTAAGGTCAAGGTCAAAAGGTCAAAGGTCTTGATATTAAATGAAAGGTTTTGTCACAAGAATTAAATATGTAAAGTTTGAAAGCACTAGCTCTAACTTTTTGAAATATGGTCGAGGTTTGTTTTTTAAAAGTAGGTCAAACTCCAAGGTCAAGGTCAAAGGGTCAAACCTTTTGGAATGCAATGAAGCGGCTTCTTACAAGAATTACAATTATAAAGTATAAATCTCTATTTCTTACCGTTCAAAAGTTATTGCCAAGGTTAAAGTTTTTTCATTACTACGTAAATATCCAAGGTCAAGGTCAAAAGGTCAAGGTTGGTGGTATCCAATAAAAGGTCTTGCCACAAAGAATATAAATGTGAAGTATAAAAGTCCTAGTATCTACCTTTCAAAAGTTATGGCCAAAGAAGAATTTAAAAAAAATTGTGTTCAAGTGGGTCAAACTCCAAGGTCAAGGTCAAAAGGTCAAATTTGGTGGTACCCAAAGAAAGATCTTGTCATAAGGAATACACTTGTGAAATATGAAATTCATAGCTCCACTAAATCAAAAGTTATGGGCCAGCTTAAAGTTTTTGCGGACAAACAGACAAACAGAGAGACGGACAGACAGCTAGACAGACAGACGGACACGACAAAAACTATATACCCCCGAAACTTCGTTTACGGGGGCATAAAAAAAATATTTTTTAAATTTTATATGGACAATGAAAATTTAATGCATTAGTTCAGTCATTTTTGACATCCACTCTTTTCGGCCAAATTAATAAATAGAAAATGTTCAAGTTATCTTATCGTATGAATTTTCAAAAGTTACATGTAACATGATAAGCACATAATATATAGTACAATTTCTAAGAGCGTACATAGTATAATTTAAAGATAAAGATTTTCAAGAATTTCATGTTGGGATGTTTTACTGACTAACCGGTAACAGCCTACCAAAAATTAAAACTGTATGACAAAGGGGATGAATTTAGCTTTTCCATCGTCATCTTCACTTTATGTATATACCCCGGTAATAATATTCCAAAATCACTTCAAATATGATGTTCTTGTCTCTTTCACTTGATTCCATATATAAGAGCATGCTCTGAGTAGGATACATTTTTAACCAAAACAAGCTACTGACGATTAAGTTGGTGTCACACGGATTTAAATTTGTCAACCATTCAAAGTTTTTCTCTTTTTTTTTGCGAATTCTACGATCGTTATAACGACCTTTTTTGTAGAAATAACTTGTCGTTGTTTCGTATATACTTTGACCAACAAATTCCATATCAATTGTCCAGCAATTCTTTTTATACTAAAAATACCCAGTATTCCTACGTTGTCAATATTTGGGTATCACGGCGGTTGTAGCCAGTCCACAAGGGATGCTTACTCTTCCTGTTCACCTGATCCCAAGTTGATAAAACAGGAATATCAGCAGTCTCGTTAAATTAAAGTCATCATTTTGTACGTTTTATTGTCGATACAATGACCTTGTCAGCAAATACAATTTATCATTAATTCAAAAGCTGATTGAGTTTTTCATACTATTTGTTAGGCCATCATTTATACACAAAATTGACGATTTTCCGTTATTTCCTGATCATGACAGGGAGGATAAGGCGCGGGTGTGACCGGTCAGCAGGGGAAGCTCTCTCCTCCATGGCACCTGATCCTACCTCTGAAGTTATGGAGGCCCGTTTTGTTCTGCTCCAATTTTGTATCGTTTTATGGACTTTTGAGCTTGAATACTGTTCTTTATCTCCATATATTTTACTCAATAAATTATACAAGATATCAATTAGAAGGTATTATGACTGATGTGTGTCAATCTTAGGTAATTGTTTATTTAGCAACATTTGACTTCTTATTACCCCCATTTACCTGATCAATCTTTAGGAAGGCCCAGAGTAGTATGACGGTCAACGACAGGTGCCCTCTCCTCCAAGGTATACACTTTTGCAATAGTTTATCAATGTTTCAAAGGTCAGGGATATGGATCATAGTGTAAAGGCCAGTTTACACTATGCATCTTGACACATGCATCTTGGATACATGTGTCACGATTCACAGTGTAATAGCCCCTTGTTTTAGATTAAATGGGTGTTGCATCTTGGACGATCGAATAGAACTTGTTCTATTCCGTACTTCAAGATGCATGGAACTGACCAATGAAAAGAAAGACTGGTCAGAGTTCAGATTGAATCATAAGCCTTATTTTCCTTCCTATAATTGCAAAACAGTTTCCCAAGATACACAAAAACAGAAAATACTGATTAAAACTACAATTAGAAAAAAATAATTTGAATATTATAATATAGAGGGGTTTTGGTTTTGGAATAAATATGAATTATATCTTCCAAGAATTATCATAATAAAAAGGAAATTAAGAATGATTTATTCAGCTTAAATAAATATGGAAATGAAATTTGAAGGTATTGTTATTTTTTTAAGTAGATAAATTTCATCTTTACAAAGTATTCTAAAGATGTATGCATCAAGACACATAGTGTAAATAAGAAGATGCATGAGGCAAAATTGAAGCATGAGTTTAGATGCATGTGTCAAGATGCATACTGTAAACCGGCCTTATAAGATATAGATAGATAAGATTTTATCCATAAACAACTCAGATGTATTATCACGAGTTTTACATCTGTATAATTATAATCTTTGTTGTGATCATTTTTAGCAAGTTGAAGATTTTAGTGTTAGTCCATCTTTAAAATAATGTTTGCTTGCCCTCTCTTGACTCAGGATAAAATTATTGAGTCGGTAGGTAGGAGGAAATTTTTTTTTTCCAGGAAATTTTAACATATTTGAAGACGGGATAAAAAGAAAAAATTCCGTGTCATGGAATGTAAAAAAGAAGTTTTGTGTCGGGCCATTTTTAGTCAGTCGGTCGGGAGAAGGTAACCAAATAATTTTTTAAAGATGGCCGATGGCTTTATCATAAATAGCAAACTATATAGTCCCTAATTTCAATGTTCACTTTAGTTAACTTCAATGTACATGTACCATTATTATAACTATGTTATATTGATAGTTATTTTAAAATTGTACATTAAAGTAGTATCTCTTTGTTATCATGGCTATTTCATTTGAATTTTGACCGATCACCATGTCCAAAATTTACTTAAGGCGTTCCGTCATATAAATAAATATACTGGACACAGGACCTTCCGCAGGGTAAGATTTTAATCCCTTACGTCATTAAAATTTAAATTTTATTGGCCGCCATTTTGATAAAAGGAATATTGCTGTGCATTTTGTTACGTCCTTTTCGTAACATTTTGTTTTATGCACAAAACTTAAAACTCATAAATCATTGAAAATGTTTTCGTCATTTCATAATGTTTGATTGATCGTTTACTCTTCTTTTATCTTTTGTCATATTTGACTAGTTCCAGGTTTCCTTATTTGATGCACATCTTAAGACCACCAGGATTTTATAAGGCTCCGCATGACTATGCTGTGAAACACCTAGTTTAACCTGTCTAGAGTGAATGAATTGTTCATAAAACTTTGTTTATTTTTAATATTTTGTTTGTTTACCGTCTCATTAACATCATTCCTTAAGTTTTCCCTTTTTTTAATTAGATGTACTATAATATTGACAAATATTTTATTGTCCAAAAAGTATATTGCTCTTTATATTTAAGATCTATGGCTTTTCAAATTTGCGTTTTTTGAATTGAATAATTAATTGATTTAATTTTCGGTTTTAGTATAGGGAGAGGCATGACACTTTCTATGATATCTGACAATTTTTTTAAATTATGTATTGTGTATTTCAAAGCACACTGGGAGCAAGGAAGACATACAATATACAGATAAGTTATCTGGCATTAAGTAAGTGCACAAAATCAGAAATATTTAGATATTTTACTAGAAAAAGTATTAAAACTGCATACTAGTATGTACTAAGCTTTATGATAAGCGTGATGACTTCAACTTTTCGATTGTCAACTTCTCTTACTTTTGTTACAGTAGCAATATAAACGTTTCACGTGTATAGGGTGTTTATGTCTCTTAGTTGATTCAAAATGCAAGAGCATGCTCTATGTACGAACAATTTCTAATAGTATACGAGGCAAGCTATAGAGAAAAAGTTGATGAAACACGAGTATTAACAGCCTCGTTATGTCATAATTTCATAAGTTCTTCGGTCGATATAATGACGTCAGCAAATGCAATCTAACTTTATGTCAAATGCTGACTTATGTTTTTCATACTAATGGTTGGGCCATTATTCAAACACTGAATTGTCTATATTTTGTGTTATATCCAATAGCAAGAGGCCAACATGTTGGAAATCATTATACTAGTGTAGGGAATGTCATTCCTGAAACCTTAAATGTATCAAGTTCTTCCAGTGGCTAGTTTGTGATTGATTAAAAGAACAAAAATAGACTTTAGACATTTCTATTGATCAAGTGAGCTTTATGATCACATTTTGTCTGTAGTCCTCTGTCTGTCTAGCTGCAAGTCCGTCTGTAAACTTTTCTCATTTTCGACTTCTTCTCAAGAACAGCTGTGACAATTTCAACCAAAATTGCTGCAAAGTATTTTTTGGGTAAAAGGGATTCAACTTTGTTAAAATGAAGGGCAACGCCTTCTTCCAAGGGGAGATTAAAACAAATTAGTGAAAAAGTAATGGCATCTTTTAAAATTCTTCCTCTCAAGAACCACCGAATGAGGAAAAATGAAACTTATATGAAAGCATCCTCAAGTAGCGAAAGTGTAAGTTCAAGTTTGTTCAAATCATGACCCCCAGGGGTAGCACAGGGTAGCAATGGATGATCAAAGTTTTACATCGGAAAATTCTATAAAAAATTGTTCTCCAGAACTACTGGACCAGGGAAATTTAAACTTTGATGGAAACATCCCCAGGTCTTGTAGATTCAAATTTGTTCAAATCATGACCTCTGGGGGTAGGTTGGGGTAACAATGGACAATCAAAGATTTACATTGGAATATATATGAAAAATATAGGAAAAATCTTTAAAAATATTCCTCTTAAGAACCACTTAGACGTAATAAGTCATATTTATTTGGAAGCATTTTTAAGCAATATGGATTCAAGTTTGTTCATGACCCTTGGGGTAGGGCGAGGTCGCAATGGACGATCAAATTTTACATAGGAATGCATAAGAAAATTTTTGAAAATTCTCAAGAACCAGTGGGTCATGAAAATTGGCCCTTTTGTGGAAACATCCTCATATCAGGTAGTGAAGATGCAAGTTTGTTCAAATCATGACCCCCAGTGGTAGAGCGGGGCCACAATGGATGATCAAAATTTCACATAAAATGCATTCATTTGGAAAAACCATTTTCTCAAAAATAATGACCAAGGAAAACTGAAACTTAGGTGGAAACATCCACAGGTTGTGTGGGTTCAAGTTGTTTAAATCATGACCCCTGGGGGTGAGACGGGGGCACAATGAACCATCAAATTTTCCATAGGAAGACACAGGAAAAATCTTTGAAAAAATTTGCTCAATAACAGCAGAGCCATGATTGGTCTTATTTATATAGAAACCCCCTCAGGAAGTAAAGCTTCAAAATTGTTCAAATCATGACTTCTACCCTTAAGGATAAGTTGATATTACTCATAAAATACTGAACTAGCCAAAGTATCCAGGTGATCGATGCGGCCCATGGGTCTCTTGTTATAGTCTAGTTGTTCTTATAATATAATTTCTTTCTTAATCTTGAAATGTTACTGTTTGAATATCTGATTCTTGAGACATTTGACAACAGAATTATTGTCTAACATTTCGATACATCCTTTACGTAACAATTTGTATGATGCACAAAACTAAAATTCAATGATTTATGAAGATGTAATTGTGATTCAAAAATGTTTGATTGATAATTTTACTCCATGTCAAACCTTTACCACGCATGACTAATGTAAAGTTTTCCTATTTGAGGCATATTTTTCTGTCCACCTGTCATTTTAAGTTCTGTGTAAACCTCTTGTGATATTTCATGTTTTTCTTTCCTCTCTTAATTTATATTTCCTTTCCTGTCGAATAATTGAGTCAATGGATTAATCGAAGATATATCAGATTGATTGTTTCACAATGCATTCTGATTCGATATTTCTTAAAAGCAAATGAATACTTATATTTATCATGTATTTTACACAATATTTGTAAGTAAACATGTGTTTTTAATGAAAAATGAATGATCAATTTAAATGTTGAAGTTACTATTTGTTAATGACAAATATTATATGTTTCTTTTCCTGTTTATTTCCATTATTATAGTTTGCTTTAAAATTAATCAACGACACTTTACTGATGTGCCATTTGTGTACTTCATAACAAAACAATCACCCTTTTGACAAAATACAATAATTACGACTGTATAAAGTCTTTTTTTTAATTAAGCAATAAGGCGAATTACATAAGTCACAGGGAAACCTCGGGAGAACTGTACAACAAAATTTTCGAAAAGTGGTGTACATAAGATGTGGTTATTAATTTAAAAATCTATGGAACGTTTATTATTTGTAATTATATTATTATTTAAAGAAAATGGAAATAATCTATGAAAAAAAATTCTGACTTCACAAATGCTTATTTCTAATGAAAAGCTTTATGTTTCAGCAGAAAAATAATTCAACTGTTTTTTTTTCTCGTTAAATGTCATCAATTCGTAAGTTCTATGGTCGATTCAATAACCTTGTCAGCAAAAACATTTTGTTTATCAAGTCAAATATTAATGCTGGCTGACGTTATTCATGCTTATTGTTAGTCCATTATTAATACACTGAATTGATGACGGATATCCCCGTTATTTCCCGATCATGACAAGGAGCATACGGCGGGTGTGACCGGTCAGTCGGGGATGCTCACTCTTCAATGGCTCCTGATCCCGGCTCTAATGTTTTGGAGGTCCGTGCTTACTCTGTTCTTATTTTTTAATGTTTTATGGACTTTTGATCTTGATTACTGTTCCGTCATCTCCATATGTTTCATTATCATCACGATAATCATCATTTTTGTTGTTCATTTTAAAATTGTGGTTAGATGTAACAATGACTTTGATAAGAATCTTATGTATAGTAAAATAAAGAAGTTTTTTTTAAATAAATCATAATAAAACAAATGATAGTTTTTGAAATTATTACGTTCCCTAATTTACTCAATAAGTAAAACGGAAACACAATTAGGAAAAAAATTTTTTTTTTAATCTTTAGTATGTGTTTATTATTAATATTTTTTAAAGTTGATTTTGTTATTTACATATATGATCGATTAAATAGAGTGATTTCCATTCATATGCCAACTTGATGTTCCAAGTAAATTTGATGAAAATGATACAAAGCAACTGTTCATATTTGGATATTCTACTAGGAAAACTCGTTAATGGTAATGTAACAACAAAACTTTATGTCAAACGTGATGACTTTCTTCAATTTCCCTTATTCGTGTACAGTTATACACCATTACCACCTGCATGTTGAGTTAATTTTGTGTCTCCCAGTAAAATCCATACACGAAAGTATTGCTTTACATATAACGTTATTTCTAAATTAAGGCAAGCTATTAACAAACAAGTTGAAGTAATATGGATATCAATTTGAAAGGATGCTTAGTCTTCCAAGGCATCTGATCCAACCTCTTATGTTAAGAGGACCCTGTTTGCTCTGTTCCCAATTTCCATTGCTTCAACAGATTATTGGGATTGATTGCTGCTAATGTTATCTTCATCTTTATCTTCTACGAAAGCAATAATAGCATTTATAAACGGTATACGCATGGTTCCTAAACCGTCAAACATGGCAAACGTTCTAATAAATAAACCTTACGTTGTAAACCTTATGCCTTTAACTTTTCTGTCGTCAACTTCCATTACTTATGCAGCAATACATTTTCATCCTCTGCATACGGGGTTTATATCTGTCAGTTAATTCGATACATACGAAAGCATACTCTACGTATGAAAAAATTCTAAATGGGGTAAATTATTGACAAACAAGTTGCTGAAACAATCTCAGGAGTCTCGTTTAAAGTCATCATTTCATAAATTTTATGGTCGGTAAAATAACCTTGTAAGCAAATACAGTTTATAACTAAGTCAAATACTAACTAGAGTTTTTCGTACTAATTGTCAGGCCATTTTATACACTCTGAATTTTCTACAGATTTTCCCGTTATTTCCCGATCATGACAAGGAGGATAAGGCGCGGGTGTGACATGTCTGCAGGGGATGCTCACTCTTCCATGGCACCTGATCCCACCTCTGATGTTTTGGAGGTCCGTGTTTGCTCTGCTCCTATTCTGTATTGTTAAATGGACTTTTGAGCTTGAATACTGTTCGTTATCTCCATAATATTTCAAGCGAGTCTATTTATTACAGAAGTATCTTTCAATAATTTATGCTCCTGAAAAAAAAGCTAAGTACTAGTATTCATAAACAATAGAAAATTGTAAAATATTGAAAGACACAAGGTTAAAGTAAATAGTCCGAATATATATTATTTGCATAAATATATACCATAAATACAGTTGCAGTGATACGTACATAGCTCATATCATTGAATAAATATGGATATATGAACGTCTTTAAAAGCATGCTCATTAACAGTCACAAACTCAATAAGTATAAGGATTCTGGTTGTAGGCACTCTCAAGAACTACTTTAGGAAATGCAAATGTTGGACAAACTCAAGGAATAATATGGTCTCAATATGTAAAGTCTTCAATATCAATGTTAACTATCAGTGATGCATGCATTGGAACGAAGAGAGATAATTCTGCTAGGAATATTTCAACAGTGTATTTTCACATGTGTAAGCTTACCAATGTTGAAATATTTCTAACTTACAAAATTCGGTAAATGAGAGGACAACCAAACAATTTTTTACAAGTAAAGATGACCTTAATAAGATATTTCTGTTTATATGATATTCATGAAAATTATGTTAAAGGTTGTGTTGAAGTGGGACTTAATGTTTATGAATGAAGAATAAGTAGTCCCCATTTACCGAATTCCTAACTTTATGTTATTGGATAAGAATGCATTATGTAATTTATAATTATCCATTACCGGATTTGTAATACTAGTAAACCAAAGCATACATCATGTTCTTATAGGCTAATAAAAAATGTAAAGTAATTATTAATTTTATGCTCCCATTTTTATTTAAAAGTGTAAATATTTTTTAGAAAGAGTTAAGTGTCAAACAGAATAAAAATTTGAATGGTATTCCAAGAAAAAAAGTTTTAACATATTAAAAAGGAATATATGTACATGTATTAAGCAATCAAACTTTTAAAAGAATTTTTTTTTAATTCCAAAAAGGGGACCGGGGGCAATGATGATAACTTTTTCTTACTGCGAAATCAGTAATGTTCACAGGGATTTAATTTCGTTGTTTTAGAGGCACGGAGAGACCCACAAATTTGTGACCAACACGAAATTTAATATTTCATATGCATTACTACTAAACATTCTGTTAACATGAAATCAAGTCCGGACAATATAACCAACATTTTTTTTTCCTCAAACCTTCAAAAAATTGACCCCCTTGAAAATATGTGATTTTACAATACTAGAAAAATATCCATAAATTGTAATTCAAAAATTAGATAGTTTTCGTAAGTTTCGCAAATTTTATCTTTCTTGCCTACATAGGTTAATTGCATATACATTAATTTTATATGATTGATTTTATTCTTAGAAGTTTTTAAAAGTTAATAAATATTGTACAGGAATTTGAAAAGGAAGCATAATTAATGTCCGTCGGAATTCCCCCTTTTTTTTTTTTTGGAAAGATCTGATTTATACAAAAACTACATATATTCGTATGTTTTCAATGAAGAACTCCAACATCCTTTTAATATAACTTGTATGCAGAATCAATCAGAGTGATTATCGTATTAACCAAGCAATTCTGTGGATGACGCAGCACAATCTTTGAAAATTTCCTACTTCCATTTTTATGAAAGAAGCAGTTTGTTATGATATCATAAAGTCCACATTTAAATAATCATCAGGAATTTATTTTCACAAGGCATAATTTTAGTTTGAGAGAAATGGTTGTAAAACGCGTAGAAAAATCATACGTTTTAAATAATGTTGTTGACTTTTGAGGAAAAAATCCAATTTTCAAGTTTCTAAAAGTTTTTTAGAGTTTTTGAGAATCCACAGCTGATGAACATACTGTAGCACAGAATGTCTCAAGTTTCTCCTAAACAGCATTTTCTATATTTGTAAGTCAACCAGATATGGACCTAGTAGAGCATTTGCTAAATCCTACAATATGAATCTATGTAAAGATTTTTATGGAATTTAGGAAGCCAATAAATGTAGGTTAAATCGAACTCACGTTAGTTGACTGAATGGTATGTCTTAAGTCTTAAATAATATTAATGTAATTTTGAAGAATTTAATAGAACTGCAACTTTGTTGTGCAAGATTGGGGCTTTCAGCTGCAGGACTAGTACTTACCCGGTATGACCTTTTCGTATAATGAAAACCCAAAAAGTAGAAACCCATTTCTTCGTTCAGAAAATATAAACTAATGTAATGAAAAAACCGAAAAAATGAAAAACCTGTTTTCTTCGTTCAGAAAATATAAACTAGTATCATGAAAACCAAAAAAGTACAAACCTGTTTCTTCGTTAAGAAAATATAAACTAGTATAATAAAAACCAGAAAAAATAGAAAACCTTTCTTTGTTCAAAATATATAGAATAAGATAATATACTGATATAAATATTTATTATTCATATATCATCATGAATTAATCCACTTAATATAAAATTCCAGAAATGCCATCATACACATATCATCAAATCAAATTAAAATTTTGAAAACTCTACTGATTGCACACAATTGTCCACCCCCAATCTTTAAGCAATGTGCCATATATAACAAACATACTAAACAAATATTAAACAAATAAGTGATATCACAGTTGTCTTCATTAACACGAAAGGCACATACTGAAACATAAGATACATATGGTGATAACAAACAGACGAGTATTCAAGCTCAAAATTCCATTAAACAATACAAAATAGGAGCAAAGCAAACACAAATCTCTGAAACATGAGAAGTGGGATCAGGTGCCATGGAAGAGTGAGCTTCAACAACAAAAATTTAAGTGATCAGATGTGATGCTTCAGTAACTTCTAATGACTACATATAACATAACAAATTATCTGTTTGAGTTTCTCACTAAAATACTAACTATCTGTTCCATTTCATACTAAAAAGAAAAAATTGACCCCCCCCCCCCTAAAAAGAATTAAAATTGAAATTATATAATGTAATCACTACTGAAAATATATATACATATAAAATGTATACA
>PRKT01000023.1:2315110-2329632 GCA_003671525.1 Saccostrea glomerata
CCCCCCCCCCCCTAAAAAGAATTAAAATTGAAATTATATAATGTAATCACTACTGAAAATATATATACATATAAAATGTATACACTATCACTTAAAAATTTCTTTGATTAGGCCCCTAATCATTAAATAAAAATACAATTTAAAGAATTAAAATCAAACGTTATTTGTAAATTGCTTAACCTCTACAACAGTAAATAAGGAGAGAACTTAATAAATACATGTACAGCTAAACTTTTTGATCTCAATATCAACAGTACCTTCATAAAAAAAAATATTATCCCAATTTCTTTAGATATCAGAGCAGTAGGTTTATTGTGTGATTAGCGACCACACAAAAAAGTTCAAAAAACAAGAGAACTGACCTTTTTTTGACAAATTGCTAAAAGAAGCGAGGTAGTTGAAATGATAATGATCAATAGGCCCAAAGTGTCTAAAAATAAATCTACTGCTCCTTCCCCAATATCTGAACTATTTGGGGTGATTTGATGATTTATGAAAGGTACTGTGAGGGACAGAGATATCAAAGTTTCACTGTAATTCAATCAAGATTTGTCTACAGAGAGCTAGTCCTGAAAGCTTCGCTTGATGCTGCATCTTGGGAACTGTGTTGACCATGATGTAACAGCGTCTACATCAACATTAGCACAGAATGATACGTCTAGAAATATCAGCTTTTGACATTGTGTTAGGACACTGAAAAGTACAATTTATGAATTATAGTACATATACAAAAAGGCAATTAGTCATCATTCAAATGGAAAATATACACTATATGAAAGAATTCAAATCACAGTTTTGTTGATCGAATAGTAGAAATGGCAAAACAAGTTTGCTGTAGTCATTAATTCTGTATTTACAAGTACTGATATGGATCGAAGTCTTGTACATTTCACTTTTAAAATTTTTTTTATGAAATGAAATAATTGTATACATTTGCAAAACGTTATTTATGTATTTTCTATAATATACCAATCCATAACAATTGCTTTTATTAATATAAGTACCAATAGTAATATATGAAATTTTCCCATTGTAAAACATGAATTAGAATTTGACTTTTATTGGACTGTACCTGAAAACGCTCTCCCGACCCACATTGCCTGTACCTAATATGTCCAACTGCTCCAACTGAGGGCAATACTTGCAGAACGCTAAGAGGTCCTCATTAGAAATAGTCCTGTAAAAAAGTTAGGAAGGTTAGACAAAAATAGTTGAAATTTCAAAAAAATGCTTGAGATTCTCTGTACTTTTCCTAGACTATATATGATAGAACAAAAATGAGATGGGGTGGAAAATTTCCTTTACACAATAAATCTATTGAGTACTGTATAAGATTGGTGAAATAGACAATGACTTACCTATTGGCAGTCAAGTATAACTTCTTTATGTTTGGACACTTCTTTACAAGATCAATAAAACAATAAGTCCCTGTCTTCAAATTTGAACTGAAAAACAGAACCAAATATGTCTCATCTTAAAAATTTTATGGTAGAAACAATGAACTCATCAGCAAATACATGTACTATCTATGATTAAGTCAAATGCTGACTGACGTTTTACATACACATCGTAGCAACCTGAATTTTCTACGACTTTTCCTGATTTTCCTGTCAAGGACAAGAAGCAAATGACAGGTGTGACCAGTTGGAAAAGGGAATGCTTACTCCTTAATTGCATCTGATCCCACCTGTAAAGTTTTTAAGGTCCATGTTTGCTCTAATCATGTCTCTATATAAATACTCACCACCAGCCTAGATCTAACTCCTCAATATGTTTACAGTTCTCTGCTATATGGTCTAATCCTGTCTCTGAAATCCTACTTCTCCATAAGTCAATAGAGATCAGATTCCTAAAAAATATATAGAAATAAAATGAAGTCACATTACTTATTATCTAACACATTATTATATAACACATTACATTATTATATGAAATATTGATTCTGCATATTATATGAAATATTGATACTCAAGTGTAATCTAGCAGATAATGAACAAATTTATATACATTACTTATCATTGCACAAAGATTGTTGAAGAGAATTTTTAAGATACTTACTTGCAATGTTTTCCCAATATTTTCATCACATTATCTATATGCATTTCACCAATTCTAGTTGCTCCTAAATTTAAATGTTTTAAATTTGGAGAAACCCTGAAAAGGAAATAAAATCATATATAAATAAACTACAGTGAATAATATTAATTAAATGTGCAACTGTATCCAATTTTTTGTCTATTGACAAATAAGATGATTATACAAGGACATACATGCAAGAAAAGCCATTTCACAATGGTGTTTCAAAAATCTTATGGTTGATCTGATTTTTCTTCTTACCTTAAGACCTCCATGAGACTGTACCTCTCTACCATTAACCGGTACAGATTAAGTCTTTCTAGGGTGTGGATCTTAGAGAGGTGTGATATGGATTGACCATCTAGAGATGGACAACTTCCTACATCTAACTCTGTAACAGATGAAATAATACCAAAACTACACATACAGATGGAAAACTCCCTATGTTTTTAACATCACAAATTTTATTGTAAGTCAAATTGAAATTATCTAAAGGCATGTGATTAAAACAGTTGTACAAAATAATTAAGTTTATTAAGAAGGTAATGCATATTTTAAAAGCAATCTCTATTTTCATTTTCAAGTTAATAAGAAATATTTGATGCTATCCAACAGCATAGCATTTTAGTTTATACCTTTTAGTTTTGGACAATTTTCTGCCACAGCCTTTATAACCTCTCCATTCACAAATTTACATGAAGACATATAGAGAGTCTGCAGATCCCTGCCACATGCCTCTAAGAATCTTAAATTCATAAAAATATATAAAATTTTTATTAAAATTTAAACGGAATGATGGCTTAGACAATTTCAATACAACACAACTCTGTCTTTTGTGAAAAGCCTACCTTGAGAAAGTCCCTGGAGAAATACACATCTGATTTCCACCACACCATGATATGTTTAAATGCTGGAGGAAGTGGCACCTTGTCAATAAACTGTCTATTGCAAAGTTATTCACCTGAAAAATGAAGAACTAGCCAATCAGAATATAACAGTTGTATTTAAAATACAATAGCCAATCAGAGCACTTGTGGAATACCGTATTAGCAGAATTTTTAGCAAGGATTTAATTTTGGCGAGGGTGCTGAGATCGCTTAAATTTAATACCGCTAAAAATTAACTGCATTTTCTTAGTAATAGCTTCTTTAGAAATTAAATTTTTAAATCGCTAAAATTTTACTTCTCGCTAACAATAAATTACCAATTTTTAAGTACAAATCGCTAAACTTGTGTCTTGCTAAAATTTCCACTCATACCTTATTGAACAATTGTTAGTATTGGAATACAAATGACAATCAGAACATTTGTGACACAAAAAATGTTTAAAAATACAATAGCCAATTAGAACACCTGTCACATAACAGTTATATTAGAATACAATACACACTTCTGTCCAGTGTGGCTGTAAATCTAGTTCCTTGTACTGAAGGGAATCATAACAATGCTTATGGAAAAATCTGGAAAAAAGATGAATTATAAAATTTTCTTACTTCTTTTTCATGGTGAACAAAAATGAAACCAATCTCCTATTGTGCAACATAATTCAAGAGTTACTTGATGGTTATACTGAATTTTTTTAGTTGATCAAGCTTGTTTTGAGATAATACTGACTTAATTATTTTATTATAATACATTGCCTGAGTTTTTCAGTTGAATACATTTACTTTATATGTAACTTACTTTGAGGTGATACTGGCTTTACAGAGGGAAGGGATATCGAGGTAGCTTAATATTAACTGTATTACTTCTTCCTAGAAATATTAATTCAACAATTTAAACATAGAGTCTTGCTGTAACTTTTTTTTTACCTAATAACATGTACATTGTATTTCTGAATCAATTGCATTTTAAGCAGTTTTTTTTCTTACTGGCAATTCCTCTATACTGAAAGTGTTATTTTCGACTGCAGTACTTTCCTGAAATGAAAAATGAAAATGTTATTTTTTCATTTTTATATGCACACATCCAAAAAAATATCAATTAAGTATAGTAGGTTGTATAGTAAGTAGACAAATGAATATTACATTATATTTTGTAAAATGATTCATATGCATCAGTCTTAGAAGAAAACATGCTTACACAGACATTGACTTAATTCTTATTTATTCATTGTACACTTGTTTGTTTTATAAAATCAAAGCTGAACACAATTTGTAAAAGGCAGAGATCTACATTTATCTGCCATATTACTCTGCCAATAGAAGTCCCTGGACTCGATTGTAATCAGAACCAAGAAATACTTCTGATTAAGCAAATTTCATAAACTGATGCAGATATTTCTTAGATAAAAGTTGGTGTACAGTGACTAGTCCCTATACCTGTTCCTTAAGAGTGAAGCTACTGAGTCTCTCCTCTAACTGATTGATGTCCTTTAACCTTTGCCTGGAGGTCACTCCCATGTTGTTACTATGGTGATCGTCTCCATGAAGACAGACAGCATCCAGTTCCGTGTAGTAATCACAAAGATCATGACAAACTTCTATTCTGATGACGCTACACAAATAATATTGTGATTACTAATATTAGCATTGTTTTATTTTTTAAAAAGAATTGTGATCGACCAATGCTTGTGAAATTATTATAATTTAATTATGCACAAATTTCTTTGATTCAGTTGACTATTGGGTTATTTTTTTTTTAAATCAAAATGTAAATACTGAATATTTACATCAATTGCTTATAATAATTTTATGCATATCCAGTGCAAGCAAGTTAAAACTGAATCTTACTTGGTTGGGAAGTTGATTTCCCATAGTGGCGGTGAGAAGACGCGAGCATTAGCTGGTGCTCTTTCAGGATTTCCTTCCCATAACACTTTCCACCTAGAACATAAAACAGATTTTATAATTTTTTAAACATAATACATGTAATATGAGCACAATCAGGTACAATTTTTTCCTTTCACATATAGACATATTTTGATGATACAGTGACCCGCAAAAGGAGAAAAATGTACCCTTTAAATGTGCTCACTTATTTCAAGGGCTTAAAAGTGTGGGGTGGGGCCAACATTCTATGGGTACTGTCTGTACATATGGTACCCTTGCCCAAATTAAAGATCTTTGTCTTCCATTTTAATTATACACTGAAACTTTCTATTTTGGTAAAATAGCATTCCATTTGGGTACATGTATCAGTGCAGATTAAGTGCATGCAAAAATTAGAGTAAATTTAGACAATTCCATTTTTTGTCAATTTACTTGGAGCCATATGGCATATTATCCTTTGTCATAAGTTGTGTAAGGCAGTGGATAATTTGTTAGTCTAAAAAAATGATACTAAGGATTATTTTGCTTGGGTTAAACATAAGAATACCACGGCGTATGCTTTTATATTAATTAGAAAATAAGTTTTGCCAAGAAATTTTTTTTGCAGAAAACATTAATATTTTTTGTATTATAAATTCATAACTTTCAATAATAAGAACTAAAATCCAAGACTAAAATCATGCAAATTCCCATACTGATTATGATTTTTGAACATCTGAAGCCAAATAAGGCTTTGGCATGCCATGTTTGCCCATCTAGCTCCCTTAAAGCTAGAAAAATTGTTTCTAAGGAAATATTGCTCATTGATTCTAACTGGTATGTGGTTCTATCAGAGAACACATACATTTATCAATTGGTTATTTTGAAAAAAAAGTGACTTTAAAGGTACTTGGACACAGATTTGAAGTTAATATTTTATCTATATTATTACAACTTATATATTTTAATAGCATTTCACACAAAAATTGATTAAAAATCTTATTTCATTTAAGAGTTATTAAAACTTTAAATTTTTTGGTGGGTTTGATTGACACATCCTTGCACTATCACAAATTTTAACTTTATTCTTAATCCTTAGGAAAAGTGGCAATCCTGATGTGTATTAATGAAAAATATTAATACTATAATCCAGAAAATTCAGAGTAGACAAGTACTAAAGCAAAAAAAACACACAATATATTGTCAGTCTGTGCAGATTTGGTGAACAGACTTTGGCGATTTAACGCACCCGATGAATCGTAAACACCAAACAATAACATGTTTACAAAAACCTGTGTACATAACACGAGTGTGATCGATTCGCAAAACTCTGTACACAACGGAATGACGATACTTGTTAAGTAGTTCTGCTTTCTAACATTTCTACTCTGAATAAAATTATTCTTCTTGATTTAAGTTTTAATATTTCTCATTAATACACATCAGGATTGCCACTTTTGCTATTAAAATATATAATTCGTGATATTATACAGAAAAAATGAGAAAATATTAACTTCATATCTGTGTCCAAGTACCTTTAAGATCTTGTTTGACAGGTTTATAACATGGTACCTGGCCATTCCTTTGTCCACATCAGTACCAGAGGAATCACAAGCTAGGATTCTGACAATAGTTCCTGGGTTGTACGTCTCATAAATATCAATTTTTGTGGGAAATACTTCATATTCAAACTCCAACTCTGTAAAAAAAGATGTAATGATGTAATATGTTTATGAAATATACTTTCTTGTAATTAAAATGTGATGAAGCTATGAAAAAAGATAGGGTACAAAGCACGTTTGTAGCTTTATATTATCTTTTTCTGCATGGGCCTAGATCATGAAAATTTATACAATTATAATTTACGTAAAATGTATTAAAATCTGTAATATGTGTACCCTTAGAACATTATACATGCATTAATTGACATGTTCTTAAGTTGGTAGGGATGCCCAGAGACTATGGTGCCATACATTAGAAATCCCACACATCACAAAAAAATGTGTTTTTTTTTTCAGATTCACTGCTACATGTATAGCTACAGTCTGTACACCCCTACTCCAAATGGATTCCATGTTCGTTCGCCCAAAAAATTGTTCGCCCGATATCCCGTTCGCCCAATTTTTTGTTCGCCCAGAGTTCGTTTGCCCAATTTCTCGTTCGCACAGGGTCCGTTCGCCCAGATTTTATGTAGAATATAATATAATGAATTTCTTAATTCATACATTTTTGGTACTTTCGAAATAAAACGATTATGCATATTGTCACATAGGGTCATACTTAATTGTTAATTTGTCAAAACATAGCCCAATATTCGTAAAAACAACACGGGTGTATCCCCCCAATTAACATTGATATTAGTCATCTAATTATTTATAGTGCAAACACTAAGTCATTAATAAATACATAATTAGAATCAAATCAAAAATTAATTAAGACTAAATAAACAATATACATTGTTCCTGGCACAATAATATGAGCAAAAATAACCCAAGTTCGTAAAGGAAATGAAAATATATGTTAATTTTTATTTCAAATAAGTTAATATATAATATATATATATAAGTATTGGGCGAAACTTTTATAATGCGAACAGGATTTTGGGCGAAGAAATTTTTTTGGCGAATGGACCCTGTGTGAACGGACTCCCGCGAACAGGTAGATCGGGCGAACCAACCCGTTACCCTCCAAATGTACAGAAACTAAAAGTTTAAAAAATAACTAATATGTATTTAAGATAAAATTGTATCATATACATGTATTTCTCTGACTGTGTCTAATGCAAATGTATTTACCAATATAATCCTGACTGACAAAGTTTGGTGGTGTTCGCTTAAACTTCCTCCTTCCAGATGGGGCATATTTCCACCAAGGTCCATACGTTCTCTGTTGCCATGATAAATCAAACTTATCAAAATCATTGCATGCTGAAGACCCTTTAGTTTAAAGAAGATTAATGGGCTTTATCATATTACTACGCATTTTATTTCATTTTCAGATAACCTACATATGTGTGTATAATTATTTTTTTTAAAAGGGGGTGGGGGTTACATCATATTCTTTAAAATAGGTTTTTTTCTATCATAAGATCTTCAATACTCACAAAGACACAGGCCTGTGTAAAATCTCCATAACCTGGGTAGATGTTACACCTCCCTGCTAGGTTAGAAGCAGTATAGGATATCGACGTCTCACTCCCGTATTGAGAACTGAAGTCAGTGACTTCTACAGCGAACTGGGCATGAGGTTCCATAAGAGGTTGATTGCGACTGAAAATTTCACAACAATCACGCCACTTGCTGGGGATTTTCAGCGTCATACAATCAAATACATCTTTTTCCTGTAGGTTACGGATTTGTTTACAAAACCTACTTTCAGTTTTCAGATTTGAGGTTGAGTATTAGTTTCGAACTATTTTTTATGTAATAAAAAGAGAAGGTTTACCTCTATATTCGTAGGAAAATATAAAAAAAAATTTTAATGTTAAGTTTAAATATAAAATCATAATTTCAAATTGATTTATTGTAACAACTATAAAGATATGCATATGTTTATTTCGAAAAATACGAAACTAAATGTAAACTATGGGTCAGAAAATAGACCTATGCTGAAAGTCCAACGAGGGATTCAGCATTATCTAGGACGTTTTCTGAGTTCCTCTAACGCCAACATGTCGGTGGATTACAGCGTTCAGGGCTCAGTGGCTGTCTTAGAAGTGAACAATCCACCTGTCAACGCACTGGGGTAAGTAAAAAAATATTATGAACAGCATGATCAGTGAAGTTTTCAATATACCAGGATAGATGTGGCGGATCTAAGGAATAATCTTGATTTTATGCCTATCAAAGATTTTTTTATTTAAAAAAAGTTATGGCTATTACGTCTTGCATTCAATGAATATTGCCTCTTCGTCGTCCCCTTTAATAACAGTTTAATCTGCTTAATCATTGCTGCTCATCATGTCTACACCCTTTTAAAAATTCATTTTTAAATGTTGCTTGAAAAATAGTTAAATTAGTCAGCACAAGTAAATTCTCAGCAAATTGCAATTCTCAAAACTAAAAATTTTGTACTGAATCCCTTCCGAATCTTAAACCAGTACATAACGGATGAGGCATCAGACCATCAGTACAGAATTTTTTAATCCGAGATTCGCTAAGAAGTCCAATGTGCAAAGAAGTCAAATGGCGAGGAGGCAACCAAATTCAAGTGATGCTTCATTTGCCAGTGATAGGACCGTTTAAATGGTGATAGCATCCTTTTAATGATGATTAAGTTTTAGAAGAATCATATCCCTTTATTGATTTGGGAATTAGCTCTGCTAAATAAAGTTGTCAAAGGTAGGCAGTACTGAGACACCAGCTCAAGTGTCGTTGAATTCCCACTTTTCAATATGGCCTCTGCTCTGACTCTCCCCTGCACATGTCACATACAATATAAAAAGCAGGGGTTAGAGTCATGCAGAGGAATCTTGGATTAAGAATTTTTAATCTCAAAGAATCTCATTGAGATTAATTATATAATTATGTGTGAATGAACAGATCAGATTGTTCTGTAGTATGGAAGACTTGATTATATCTTAATATATATACTTTTGAATTACAGCCATGGTGTTCGGCTTGGCTTGAAGACTGGAGTGGAGCGAGCATCCAGAGATAGAAATGTCGGATCTGTGGTCATCATTGGTAAAGGCCAGACATTCCCAGCCGGTGCGGACATCAGAGAGTTTGGCAAACCAAGTAAAGGTACCAAAAGTTATCAATATTAATGTTATTTTAAAAAGGGAAACTGTTATATCTGGAAAGTTGCATGACTGTATAAAGTGTAAATTTTATATTAAATACACAAATATCAAATTGAAGACATTCTTTGCACAAATAAAATATGTGCTAAGTTTTCATTGTAAATGTATATACATGTATCTTTTGCATGTATAGATAAGATCCATTACATATCGTATGATTCTTTGTTAGAAATATGTTAAATTGTCTTCACTTCTTACAAGACTCAGGCAGTGCAATTTGACTGAAGAACCCAGTGTTTTCTCTGAGAATATATACAGTAAGTTCTAAAGATGTGTCGGGTTTAGTGTTTTTTCCTATAATTCAGGGCCGTGGCTGACAGAGGTAGGAATAGGGATTGAAGCCTCCCCTAAGCCTGTGGTGGCAGCCATCCATGGCACCTGTCTGGGAGGTGGGCTGGAGATAGCCCTCTTCTCACACTACCGTATAGCTGTACCCTCTGCAAGGTCAGTGCTTTATTTCACTTAAATTTAATGCAGGCCTCTGTAAACAAAAGTTTTTTGGGCAGTCAGATATTCTGTCTGCATAAGTCTTGCAAATCAAGTTTCTTTTGAACTGCATGTTGTCAAGTAATTTTACTGGAAATATGTTGATGATTGTACGTAGTAGAAATTAAAGGAGAAATGCAAAAAGAAAATAAATGGAGGGGCGGGAATCCAACCCAAGACCCCTGCATTACTAGTCAGTAATCAGTGCTCTATCACTGAGCTTCCCAGATGGACATCCACAGTCCCTATATCCGGAACTATTACATAATATTTTTTCTATGATTGCTTGCAGAGTAGGATTTCCAGAGGTGGCACTTGGGCTATTGCCTGGAGCAGGGGGAACCCAAAGATTGCCCAGACTAACAGGGCTACCAGTTGCTATGGATATGATTTCCTCAGGTCGCCATGTTCCCATTAAAAAGGCCAAAGAGTATGGCATCATTGATGAAGTAAGAATTATAGAATTTTACATTTTTGAAAAAAAATGAATTTTTAATCTTTTGAATAAAAATTTTATACCCAGTAGATATTCAGAATTTTATTAAATGCAAAAAGTTGTTAGAGTGAACTGGCACTTCAGCTATAATAGTTTTTTGATATTTTTAGATTGTGACCGGGGATTTGATGAAGGCAGCTTTAAAGTATGCTCAATCAATTCAAGGTCTTCCGTTCAAGGACAGATGTCTGAAGTTCAAGGTCGTTCCTAATGCTGACAAACTGGAGGAATTCACTTCAGGTGAATTTATTATGTAGATCTCTCGAGAAATAGAGGAAATTTAAAGTACATCCTAAAAACATTGACTTTTTGGTCTGCATCATGTAAACTATTTGAAAGTTACAGCAATGAAATATATATGGTACATAGAGTGCATAATGTAATACATATACTTTGTTTTAATTGGAAAATGGTCTTTTGCAGTGGCCATGGCTCAAGTCAAGAAAAAGTACAAAGGATATGAAGCCCCAGTGGTAAAATATTTAACTTTTGAAAGCATCCTTTTAAAACTTCAAAGTCAACTATGTTCTCATAAGATACCCAGTACTTTGAGATTTACATAAACCCTGGATAAAAAAATTGTCGATTAAAATGTTTCTTTTCCTCCTATTGTTCATCAGGTCTGTATACAGGCTGTAAGGGCCTCAGCAGAACTTCCTTATGAGGAGGGGATGAAGATGGAGAGGGACCTTTTCCTACAGCTACAAGGCTCAGGACAGGCCAGGGCCCAACAGTACGCATTCTTTGCAGAGAGGGCAGTGTCAAGGGTAAGACAAACAACATCAAAAGAGCTCCATTATAATGGGTCAAGTTCATCGGTCAGTGTTAAGGGTAAGACAAACAACAAAAGAGCTCTAGACTATTATACTGGGCCAAGGTCATCTGTCAGTGTCAAGGGTAAGACAAACAAACAAAAGAGCTCTAGACTATTATACTGGGTCAAGGTCATCTGTCAGTCTCAAGGGTAAGATAAACATACAAATTTTTAAAGAGCTCTGATAAACTGGGTCAAGGTCATCTGGCAGTGTCCAGTGTAAGACAACGAACAAAGGAGCACCATTATTCTGGGTCACAGTTATCTGTCAGTGTCAGGGGTAAGATAAACAAACAAAACATGAAAGAACTATATCCATATATTTTTTAAAAGAAAAAAAATCACAAATATTGTATTGGATTTGATTAAGTTTGACATTATGTTTAAATCCATGTAAAATTATAATAGGATGAAGATTCATGGTTGTATTTGTATAAGACTGCAGAACATTAACTGGCAAGATTGGAAATATGCAGCGTACATCATTTCCATCTGTTACAGTCAAAACATTTAATGATAGACAATGAAATGGACAGGTACAATTTGACACGGAGAAAGCATTGGATTAAAATTCTAATTTGAAATGCAATTTCAATCCACCTCAGCTACTCTAGATAGCATTGTTTTATTTCTTCACCCATTGTAACGGATGGAAATGACGTAAGCTGCATATTTCCAATCTTGCCAGTTAATGTTCTGCGGTCTTATCTTCTCACAAAAATCAAACACAATTTACATGTAAATATTCCTTTGCTGATTTCAGTGGGTGATGCCTGGGGGTAGTTATAAGACAGCTAAGCCCCTCCCCGTGAGGAGTACGGCGGTGATCGGGGCGGGGACCATGGGGTCGGGGATAGCTGTGTGTTTACTGAGTGCAGGTCTCCCTGTATATCTACTAGAACAAAACGAAAAGGTCGGTATGATTGTGATTCACATATTGATGAAAATTGGGGTTTTCTTTTATTTGGTACTTAACTTGCATGATGCAGTTTTTTTTTAAATGGAGGAGAGATTTTTAAAATGTACACATAATAGTTTTAGGATTTGATATAGGTTGGTTCTTGTACATGTACATGAATAGTATTTGGCAATGCTTTGAATAAAAACATCTTTATTAACTGCTTGCTTTTTAAAAAAATATATTATAAAATTAATATGAATGTGCACATAAGCTACACTGTATATAAAGATTTAAAGTTGTTCCCAGACCCTAATTTGTCCTTATGATACTATTTTAAATTTATGAATTTTTTTGACAGTTTCTGAACAATGGAGTGAAGCTGATAGAGAATATCATGTCTGGAAGTGTGAAGCTGGGAAAGGTTTCCATGGAAACGGCTAAAAAGGCAGCCACTTTACTGAAACCAACCCTTAATTACAGTGACCTCAAGGATGTAGACCTGGTAAACTGTTTTCTTCATTTTAGTTAGAGAAATATCCACTTGATACTATTTAAAAAAATTCACACTGTCATAAACATTATAGTCATGTGACATGACATAGATGCATAAGCAACTGTACAATAGAAATTTACACTATACACTGGATATTCTTTTGTTTTATGATTATAACAATTATTTAGTGGTTTCTGCATTTAAAGAAGACAAAAATCTTGTATCTAAAATATCTTGGCAAAAGAAACTGTCTTCATTACTACAAAAACTAAATATTAGTTCTTTGGAAATATCTCACATAACTTTGAAAAACAAATTACAAGAGCATTACCAAAACAAGATATATGAACAACTGAAAAAAATTAGCAAATCAGACTCTGGAAAGTTAGCATTTTATAGCAAAATTGTGAATCAAGATGAATACAAGCTGCAAAGTTATTTAAAACTACCCCTGAAAAAAGTTGTAGATCTTTATTAACAAAATTAAGGATATATTGTATATTGTAACGGATAGATACTGTAAACCCCCTATTCCTAAAGAAAAACGTTTATGTTATTCATGTAAATTGTTTGTTGAAAACGAAAAACATTTTGTTTTTTATTGTCCAAAGTATGATCAATATAGATGCAATTATAATGATTTATTTAATGTACACACATATACTAGTGATAACCCCATTAGAAAAACTGTCAATCCTACAAATATTTCAACTGCTAGAAGGATATGTTGTTTCTTGAAAAAGTGCTTTGACATCAGAAAAGAAAGTCAAAAATGAATATTAATATTGAGAAATACACAATTTTGTTCACCTCATATTTTTCACTTTGTATATGCTAGTATTAATTGTGTTAATTTATGTTATGTTATTCATGTTCATGACTGTATGCCGACATGGTAATTGTCAATAAAGTGAATTGAATTGAAATTGTTTTATCCAAAGGTGATTGAGGCCGTGTTTGAGAATCTAGATTTAAAGAAAGATGTCTTCTCTAAGCTGGACAACATCTGTAAGCCTTCAGCCATTCTGTGTACCAACACTTCTACCATAGACATCAATCTGGTAAGTATGGAACCTCACTGACCTTGACCTCTCATGTATGGAACCTCAATGACCTCGACCTCTCATGTATTATATTTTACTGGCCAGGTGGACTGAACTTTTTGATGACAGAATATTTTTTTACATACTAGGACATGTACATTAATTGTATAGTTTAAGCCCTTAACTGAGTTAATATTGAAAATGTTATCTTGCAAGAAATTAAACTTGATTATTAATTGTGCATAAGTTTGTAAAATATATTAACATTCATTTTTTTTCATATGTCTGTCAACTAGATTATAGTGTTTTCAACTGGCATGTATTTTTTTTTATTAGCTCACCTGAGCCGAAGGCTCAAGTGAGCTTTTCTGATCAAAATTTGTCCGTTGTCTGTCGTTGTCGTTGTCGTTGTAGTTGGCGTCGTTGGCGTCGGCGTAAACTTTTCACATTTTCATCTTCTCCTCAAGAACCACTGGGCCAATTTCAACCAAACTTGCCACAAAGTATCCTTAGGTGAAGGGGATTCAAGTTTGTTCAAATGAAGGGCCACGCCCTTTTCCAAGGGGAGATAATCATAAATTTGTTAAAAATTAATGGCATTTTTAAAAAATCTTCTTCTCCAGAACCACTGGGCCAGGAAAGATGAAACTCATGTGGAA
>PRKT01000023.1:2333435-2351556 GCA_003671525.1 Saccostrea glomerata
GGGGCAAGGGTGGGGCCAAAATGGCCGACCCAAGTTTTACATAGGAATATATAGGAAAAATCTTTAAAAATCTTCTTCTCCAGAACCACTGGGCCAGGAAAGATGAAACTCATGTGGAATCATCCTCAGGTAGTGTGGATTCAAGTTTGTTCAAATCATGGACCCGGGGCAAGGGTGGGGCCAAAATGGCCGACCCAAGTTTTACATAGGAATATATAGGAAAAATCTTTAAAAATCTTCTTCTCCAGAACCACTGGGCCAGGAAAGATGAAACTCATGTGGAATCATCCTCAGGTAGTGCAGATTCAAGTTTGTTCAAATCATGACCCCCGGGACTAGGGTGGGGCCAAAATGGCTGACCCAAGTTTTACATAGGAATATATAGGGAAACCTTTTAAAATCTTCTTTTCAAGTACTTCAAAGCTAAGATTAGTGATATTTATATGGAATCATCCTCAGGTAGTGTAGATTCTAGTTTGTTCAAATGATGAACGCCTGGAGGGGGGGGGTGGAGTAAATTCAAGCCTGATGTGCTCAGGTGAGCGCTGTGGCCCCTAGGCCTCTTGTATTAGAAAAAAAATCATTTAGTGACAACGTTGCAAATATAGTTTGTACAATCTCTGCATAATTTTCAATGTGAAATACATGTACTGCAGATATCAACAGCAACTTCTCGGCCAGATAAAGTCGTGGGGACACATTTCTTTGCTCCGGCTTATCACATGAGGCTACTGGAAAATATTTACGGAACTCAAACATCACCTGACACGGTTGCCACGGTTATGAAGCTCGGGAAAACCATCAACAAGGTAAGGCTTATATATACATGTACTTCTATCGTGTACAGAATTCCAAAATACATGTACGTGCTCAAAAATTTACTTTCAGAATCTTGATTAATATGTATCTAACAGATGTCATTTAGAAGCAATATAAATGAGATTCTTAGTCAGTATTCTTGATATAAATCATTTCATCCTGTATTATACATGTAATGCCATTCAATAGGTGCCAGTTTTGGTAAAGAGTTGCCATGGTTTCTTGGCCAACAGAATGAATGGTCCCTTTAACACTGAGGTTTGTCATAAAAAATTCAAATTTCTATGTACTGTACTCTAGTTTCTATGGTAACTAAGAACGAAAAAAGGGCAAAAAAGACTTTGTGTAGTAATACAGACATAAAGACCTGCATGTATAAACTAATGTAATAATGGAATCTGATGGCTGGACTTTTCAGTCTTTATTCTTGGTGGAAGAAGGAGCTAGTCCACAGGAGATAGATCAGGTCAATGAAGATTTCGGAATGCCGATGGGTCCGTTCAAAGTCCGAGATCTATCAGGTACATTTATAAACCACAGGGTGAGGAGATAAGTCAAAACTTGAACACATAATCTGTGAAGTGAACCATGTATAGATTTTCAACTTATCAATCACTCTCTACATGTCATGATATTGTTATATTAATGTTCTGTTAGATTTTGATATCTGAAACACTGATATCTTCAATACCTTCTTTTGGTATTTTACCCCTGTCAGATATCTTAAATACATAGATATCTCAATTTTTCTCATGTTGATTGAGGTTTAACTGTATATCGACTATATTTTTGGAATCAAAGAAAAAATCCTTCCTGATATCATCTGTTGTTATCTACAGGAATTGATATCGGCTGGAGAATTAATAGAGAAGTTGCTAAGGCACTGGGTACCACCATCACCAAGGAGACCAAATTCCTTGGGGGCAACAGATACTGTGGATTAAATGATGATTTGTTCGAAAAAGGGAGATATGGACGAAAAACTGGTTAGTACAGCATGAATAAAAGATTTGGAATAAAAACATTCCAATCCATTATCAAATTACAATTAGTAGTTGAATTCAGCAATTATTCTTTTTACACCATCCCCCTCCTCCCCCGCACACACACACACAGAAAAAGGGCGAAATTCTATTAAGCATTTGAATCTTTCCAAATAAATTTTAAAGAGAGCTAGATTAGCTGGCAAAAATATCTAGTTTATTTTTATATTTCGAAATTAAATACAGTTGAACTTCAGTATCTGGAATACCAATATCTTGAATACTATATGGATATGTCAAAGTCATTTTGAAAGTCTGAACCACTTAGGCTAGTGTTTTACCCTTGATATCTGGAATCATTGGATATCTCAAAGTTTTTCATTGGTCCCATTAAGTTTGAGTTAACAAGATTTGACTCTATCTGAAATGCCATCATAGCCTGAGGATGCAATACAGGGCTATTTATGCCACGTGTTATTATCCGCCTATCACACTTACTAATGATTTTGTCCTATTTTTAGCTCTTCTTAGCCAAAGGCTCAAAGAGCTAATGCTATGGCCATTTGTGCGGTGTGCGGTGCGAGTTAACTTTTTAGAATATGGGCCATAACTCAAGAACTCCTTGGCCAATTATTGTCAAATTTGTCACAGGGTATCCTTGGCCCAAGGGCTACCATTTATACTAAAATTAAGGGTGGGACCCTAAAACAAGGGGAGATAATCACGAAAAAAAAAACCAAAAGCACTGGTTCCTAAAAAGTCTTCTTCAGAACCATCAGGCAGATTTTCACCAAACTTACATACAAGGGTCAGGGTATGTTGAAGATTAAAAATTGTTCAAGGCATGACCCTGGGGCAAAGGGCATGGTCTCAAGGTCACTTCAAAGTTGACCAAAATTTACACTTATTAAAAACGTTGATATTTTGCTTACTATAAAGACTAGGATCATCAAATCTTGCAAATTGATGCATCTCAGTACTTGAAATCATGTTAATACAAAAGTAGGTCACGGTGACCTACTTTTTAAATTTTACGGGCTTTTGTTTTCAAATTGATTTAGAGGCATATTTTGGACACTTTAAGGCCTATGATCATAAAACTTTGTCAATTGGTGCATCTTGGGTCCACCAACAACATCAACTTAAAAGTAGGTCATCGTGACCTACTTTTTGAATTTTATGGCTAATCTTTTCTAAAACATTTAATCCCATTATTTCAGACACCGAGAGGTTTAGAATCACCAAATCTTGTAAGTTGATGCATCTAGAGGCCTTAAAACATATTTATCAAAAAGTAGGTCACTGTGACCTACTTTTTGAACTTTGCAGGCATTTGTTTTTTAATTGTTTAAAAGGCATATTTTGAATACTATTAGACTTATGACCATCAAATTTTGTCAGTTGATGCATCTTTGGTCTTCAGAAAATGTCGACCAAAATGTAGGTCACTGTGACCTACATTTTATGGCTAGATTTAAGTATCTCGGTACTAATTGGCTTAGAATCATTAAAATTTGTCAGTTGATGCATCTTGGGTTTTCGGAGATTAACGACCAAAAAGTAGGTCACAGTGACCTAATTTTGACATTTTATGGCTATATTGTAGTATCTCAGGTACTTATTGGCTTAGAATCATCAAACTTTGTCATTCGATGCATCTTGGGTTTTCGAAGCATGTCGACCAAAAAGTAAGTCACAGTGACCTATCTTTGACATTTTATGGCTAGTTTTATGTATCTCAGGTACTAATTGGTTTAGAATCATCAAATTTTGTCATTTGATGCATCTTAGATTTTCGGAGCATGTTGACCAAAAAGTAGGTCATGGTGACCCACTTTTGAATATCTCAGGTACTGATTGGCTTAGAATCATCAAACTTTGTCAGTAGATGCATCTTGGGTTTTTGGAATATGTCGACCAAAAAGTAGGTCACAGTGACCTACTTTTGTCATTTTATGGCTAAATTTAGGTATTTCGGGTACTTATTGGTTTAAAATCATCAAACTTTGTTATTTGATGCATCTTGGGTTCTTGGAGAATGATGATCAAAATATAGGTCACAGTGACCTACTTGTGACATTTATGGCTATATTTAAGTATTCTAGGGTACTTATTGGCTTAGAATTGTCAAACTTTGTCAGTTTATGCACCTTGGGTTTTTGGAGAATGTTGACCAATAAGTAGGTCACTGTGACCCACTTTTAAATATCTTAAGTACTTATTGGCTTAGAATCATCAATCTTTGTCAATGAATGCATCTTGTGTCCACAGAAAATTTCAATTAAAAAGTAGGTCACCATGACGTACTTATAGTATTTCATAGTTACATTTAACTATCTTCAGCCCTAACTGGCTAAGAATCATAAAACTTTGTCAGTTGATGCATCTTGGGTCTTAGGATAGATTGTATAATTTATCAGAAGAGCGATTCAAGGCCCTTGGGCCTCTTGTAATTTTGCCTAGTCAAAAGTTTTGTTTAAGAAATGATACTGTGTAATCTTTCAATTCACCTCATTTTAAGGCGAAAGGGGAAAAATAAAATGGGGGTAAAAATTTCGCTGTATAAGTTAATCTCATTGCCCAGCAAAACCACACAAACTCTTGTTTATACATGTAGTTTAGTTTAATATTTATCTAGGGAAAGGATGGTATTTGTATGAAAAAGTAGGTGGGAAAATTCCAACAGCTGATTCAGAGACAGAAGAAATAATAAACAGCTACAGACAAAGAAGAGGGATAATAAAGAGGAAGATTACCCCACAGGTAGAACATATATCTGTAAATGTATTACATATGGGTGTGTATTCATTTTAGCGTTTTGAGGTTGCATGAAGAAACTTTCGCTAATTCAAGTACAACTCTAAATAATTTTCACAGAAATGCACTATTAAAAGCAAACCTAAGCTAACTTTTTCAAAAGTCAATTTTGCGCCAAATATTGTATATGCTAAATTTAACTAGGGCTAATTGTAACGGGAACCGTTACAGATGTTCCCCAAACGCTCCCCAACTCCCTTTTGGTGCCTTATTCCCTGTAAGCTTCATTAAATAAGACGAACTCTATGCCTTTTAGACTATAACAATGTTTTCCCAGAAGTATATTCAGTATATTCAAATTTATGCATTGCACGCATGCGCATTTGAATGCATGTGCGTAATGACCATATCATCTTGTCTACACTATTTATATACTAGAAATTACAGCGTTTTATCCAAAAGTATTAAAAAATACTTTTTAATCTACTGTATTTGTAATTTTACTCATTTCACGTGCACGCACGTGCATGCATGTGCATGTCGACTGTATCTTCTTGTAGGAGTCTGTTATGTTTGTCTATGTTCTAAATCCCATCCTGTTTGGTTGAAAAACGAGAAAGTTATAGCCATTTTAAGTTTAAGCCAGTCAGATTGCAGCGCACGTGTATGCGCATGTTTTCACGACAACTGTTATATATCATATTGTAGGACATCCTAATGCATGATTATGTTTAAAATTTTAAAGCATTTCGTCAAAAATTAAAAAAAGATATTGCGAATTTTGTTTCAGCGAATCACAGCAAAGCACACGTGCATGCACGTGCATGCATGTGCATGACGACCATACCTCCTTGTGGGAGTCCATTATGTTTGTCTATGTTCTAAATCCAATACTGTTTCGTTGAAAAACAAGGGAGTTATAGCCATTTAAAGTTTAAGCCAATCAGATTGCAGCGCACGTGCATGCGCGTGTTTACATGACAATTGTTATATATCATATTGTAGAACATCCTAAAGTATGCCTATATTTTAAATTTCATAGCATTTCTTCAAAAAACAGAAAAGTTATTGAGATTTTTGTTGCAGCCAATCAGAGCGAAGCGCACGTGCATGCGCGTGAGTTCGTGCTAATTTGACAGTGTCAAATTATCTACACTATTAATATATCCTTATTGAATGAGTTTTAAAATATTTCATCAGAAAATGTTAAAGTTATGGCTATAAAAAGTATATCCGTCATTTCACTCATTTCACGCGCCCGCACGTGCATGCGTATGCGCGCAAAATAACCTTCGTGTTGCACACCTACACTACACACCTATTAACCCTAAAAAGGTTTTAGCTCAGTTGGGTGAACAGTTTCTGAGAACACTCGCGGACAAAAAAAGTACCGGAGAACAAAGAAGAAAAAAAAGAATAATAATAATAATAATAAGAATAAGAAACCGAGTAAAAACAATATGTTCCCAAACTCCGTTTGGGGAACATAATTAATGCATTTGGAGTATGTATATATGTACATCCAATAATGTATACAGTTGGACTACTTTGTATCTCCAATACTTGGAAAATGTGGGACTGATATATTACAGTTCAGCTCTTTCTCTCCCTGTTATTTTTTGTAGCTTGTTTATCTCAGGTAGCAAGGATTGACTGTAAATATAGTAAAACTTGGTTATAACAAAGTCACTGTGACCTATGAAATTTTTTCGCTATATCCGTAATTCGTTATATCCCTATAAGAAATTTGTTAAATTTATATAGATGGGGATCCAGGATAACTTATTTATATCCATAAATTCACAATATTTATGTTCGTACTAACCAAGTTTTACTGTACTAAAATCTTAATTGTGAACAAGTATTGGTTAAGAGTTATTTACAGGTTTTTGGAGACTCTTCAATCATAAAAACAAAATTCTTGTCAAAAATTAAGTAACTCATTTAATAACCTAATATATGCTTCTTGGCAGGAAATGTTTGAGAGGCAATTCTATTCATGTATCAATGAGGGATTTAGGATTTTGGAGGAGGGAATATGTAACACACCAGAAGAAATTGATATCTCATGGTGAGTTCCAAACAAAATGAATTCAGTTAAGAAGAATTGGGAAAAGTATTCAGAAATAAAAATTTATATTTACTCAATGACATGGAAAATTTTTAAATATTTTGAATTTTCCTCTTCTGAGGTGAATATAAGGGTTAAGGTGTGTAGATCAATAATTCAAGAACTTTATTAAACTCTATGTATTTTTGTGAGTGTGTGTAAGTCTTCCTAAGCTAGTCTTTCATTTGTCCAAATTTTTTCTTTACATTTTAAAGGATTTATGACTAGCAAGTATTTCATTTGTCAAATTTTTTTGCATTTTACAGGATTTATGGCTTTAGCTACCCAAAATTTCGAGGAGGACCGATGTTTTATGCTAGTCAGATAGGCCTAAAGAGAGTTTATGAGAGAATATGCCACTATCATGAAGCATGCCGTAAGTTGATATTAAAAAAATATTTCAAAATTAATTGTTTTCTTGAAGGTGCATGGACACAAATTTGAAGTTAATACTGTAAACCAATTTTAATTCGCGAAGACTTTATTTCGTGATTTGCCGGGGGTAAACCAGTTCGCGACGATTAATTTTCGCGATAAAGCCTATTTAGGTTTCTTTTTAATAGACGCATAGACTTTAAGAATCAGTTCGCGGCAAGAAATATTGGCGATGACCAGTCTCTCACAAACTTCGCGAAAATTTCTCGCACGCCAATAAAAGTTGGTTTACAGTATTCTCTGTATAATATTTTGACATACAGTGTATATATTTTAATAGCATTACACACAAAAATAAATTAAAAATCTTATTTCAATTTAAAGTTAAAGATTATTGAAACTTCAAATTTTTTGGCGGGTTTGATTGACACATCCTTGCGCTTTCACAAATTTTAACTTTATGCTTGTTACTTAGGAAAAGTGGCAAACTTGTTGTGTATTAATGAGAAAAAATAAAAACTTTAATCCAGAAAAATAATTCTATTCATAGTAGAAATGTTAGAATCGTCAAAGTCTGCTCACCACAACTGCACAACTGCACGGACTGACAATATACTGTGTGTATGGTTTGCTTTTGGACATTAATACTCTAGACTGAATTTTCTGGATTATAATTTTAATATTTTTCATTTATACACAACAAGATTGCCACTTTTCCTAAGTTTTGAGAATAAAATTAAAACTTGTGAAAGTGCAAAGATGTGTCAATCAAACCCGCCAAACATTTTAAAGTTTTAATAACTTTTAAATGAAATAAGATTTGTAATTTATTTTTGTGTGAAATGCTATCAAAATATATAAATCGTAATATTATATAGAAAATATTAACTTCAATTCTGTGTCCATGCACCTTTAACTGTTGAACTTTGGTTTGACAATTTTAACAAACAAATAACTTTTATCACAGATATATAGGTGTATTCATGAGGTTATATTTTAGAGGCTTAAAAAAGAATGAAATTAAAGATATTTTAAAAAATGATTACATGTACTTGTAAAGATGGATGTAAAATTACACTGATCGAAAGACATTTTAGGCATATTTTTGATTCACTTCAAGGAGTTTAATATTCAAGGTTTCATAGTATGAAGAGACAAATAAATTCATGTCTTAGAAAATCCCGAAGATCTTGAAATTCTAATTAAGCTACTGGGAGTACATGTACAATTTGAAGCAAGAATCAACTCCAAATGGACCAATGATGATAAAAAGTTTCTTTAATCACCAAAAAAAGACACCTTAATTAAACCAAATGATTATTTACAGTATTTTAAATGAATAACATTTTGTTCATTCTAGCCTACAGCATCCATTGGGTTCCTAGTCGACTTCTGAAGAAATTGGCAGAAAATGATGTTCCATTCCCACAGTGGGCCAATCATATCTCTAAGAGCAGAATGTGAACTGGGTGTATTACATATTATATAAACTTGTGGTTATAGCTGCCAAAGTCATTGTATGGTGTAAATGTAACATTCATTGAATGTATTTTTATTTTTAGAATATGAGGATTGACCCTTTTCTCAGAGAGAAAATGTTATTTATAAAGATATTTTAGTGAAATTTCTGTATAATGACTTTAAAAAAAAAGTTTAGTATGGTGTGTGTCAATTCTTAACGTTGTGATTTTACAGAAACAAAAGATATTGAAAATATCTAGTAGACGTTTTTCTTGGACAATCCCCTACAATATAGGGCAATAATGAACTATTATATCAAACCTGTGAGTAAGGTTGATTGATCATTCAAGGTATACATATTTACAGTATATGTAACTCAAGAGAGACTTTTAGACTTAGAAATAATTTCAAATTTACACCAATATAAGTGCAATCACTGCTGGGTAATCTCCTTTTTAATGAATGAATGAAAAGCAACCAAAGATGTATACATGCAATCTTTACAATGAGCAATATTTGTTTTTGTTATATCTGATTGCCATAAAATGGCTAAACTGTTGATTTTTAATAAAGTTGAAAAAGATGTACTTGTTCTGATTACCTTTTCTTCTCCCAACTTTCTTAACCAAATTATGTACCAATATATGGAATTTTAGATGTCGAAAACATTTTGCCAATTTGTACATGGTTGTGGTGGTTTAAATTCATTTCAAAACTCTAGTGAAATCAACAATTTTTTTGTTCCAACAAATTTGCGCATATATATGTCCAAGGAGGTCAGGAATTCATTATATTATAAGTTTTGCAATTACCTGCTCAGGTAAACTTTATTGATCACATTTTTTTCTATAATCCGCCTGTCCGTCTAGATTTCAGGATGTTGAAAATGTTTTCTCTTCATTTTTGTTTTTATCGATATTAAATGACGCAAATGCTGTGATCATTTTTGAGTATGCCCGTAAATTCCCTATGATTTGCTATGCAACAAAAAGCCTTAAAATTAAAAACATTAGTCCTTAAAGTCATTCCTTCTTAGCAAACCACTTTAAATGTACAGGTCGGCAGCTTAAATTTTCTTGTTAAATTATTTAGCTGGATCTCGGTGAGGGCAGGGAATTGATCATGTTGACCGAGTTCTTATGCTAGTAGAAAACGAAAGAACGAGGGCGCATTTCATTAACATTCGGCAGGAATCTGGGCCTCTTCAAAATTGATCGAGTGAACATTTTATTTGAACCATCACATAGAATTTTAGAATCTTTGATCCATTGGGTTCCTGTGAAAATTAAGGACAAAATTTTCCCGATATTGTGTTCTGAAAAATAACAGCTTATATGGCTATCTAGATTAGCCATTTGTTACAAAATGCTATACATTTTTAAACAAAGAACTCCTCCTTGATTCATTTGAAAGATTTTGATTAGTAAAGTATGGATACCAAATATGAAGTTTCCATATAAAATCTCTATCTTTCATGGTTCAAAAGTTATGGCGAAGATTAAAGTTTGCAGATAAAAAGATATTTTTAGCATATAGGTCACAGACAAGGTCATTGACCTTGGTGTCATTTGAAAAAACTTAATTAGTGGAGTATGCATTACCAAATATGATGTCTTTATCTTTCATGGTTCAAAAGTTATGGCGAAGGACACACAAACAAACAAACAAACAGACAGACAGACAGGACAAAAACAAAATACGCCCCGGATCTATCAATTCGGGCGCATAATTAGGTTGATAAACTTCTGATGTTCATATAATTATTTGTAATGGAAGAACTACCGGTATTTACATTGTATAAGCTTTGATTGAATCAAAATTACATTATTGTCGTCCTGTACAATAATGATTTCTTTTATAAAAACTGTATATTGGATTGAATATAGAGATCTTTCTTTTCTTCTGCTTTATTTCAGTCTAATAGATCATAAAGGTTTAAGTTACATACAAATTTATCATAATAACATATTTTAAAGCAAAATATTACATTTTCAAAAATACAGCCCATATATATTGCTTTAAACCTTAAATAAAAATCCAAATAAAGACGAGAATTCAACTTATTTTCTCAACGTTTTTTCTCACTTCACTCTATCTAGGCAAGCGGTAACGAAATAGGATTTTCGTGTTTGGACAAGGGGTATACCCCCCCCCCTTTTTTTTTTTTGGTTGTCAAGTTTTTTTTGTTGGTTTTATTTTCTCTCCCCCGCTTTAAATTTGCTTCCGACGCCAATGCTAAAACTATAGTATATATGGTCCTAGATAGAATGTTCCAACGGACCCGGGTGAGGGCTTGTCCCGAGACACAGTTAGAATATTCTAACTAATATCGATGTCCCTGGTTTCATCCTCCTAAAATTATAGTTTTCTTGTTCTGTTTTTTTTTTAAACGTACAAGGCATAAAAAAATTAACGCAATTCACATTGATTTATATGATATATTTACTTCGACGGAGAATGAAATAATTGTATAATTTTGTGTAATAACTGTGCGCACGAAATATAATAATTTCTGATTGGCACCGAGACTTGTTTGTGAACGGGTTCGCGATGCGAGAATTCAGTAACCCTCTTCGCGCCATAAGTAACTACATATTTCTCAAATATTGCAATTTATATTGATTTTGGATTTTCTCATATTGTGGCGCTGTTGTCTATTTACGCTATTCACAATTTTCTACAGTGTGCTTATATTTACTGAGCGTACAGATACCCCACATGCATGATTTACATATGAAACTTTCGGAAGCAAAACACGTGTTCCTGTATGAAATAGTTCGTTAATAAACAAAGACATACCAGCAAAACAAATCTGGTAAGTATACAATTAAATCACGTTGATAGACACTAATATTAAACCTAATGGTTAATATGTAATATAACTAATGACTCACTCTTAGCAGAGACATATGGTTTTATATGTCTCTGCTCTTAGGCTGTTAGGACTAAATGAAGGGTTGTGTCTGTAAATAACCCTGAAGATGCCTGACCATGGTACAAGTTAAAACGACACTTGCTGAAAACGGCACTTTGGAAATAGTCAAAACGGCACTTAAGAAAAGTCAAGATTTCTTAGTATTTTAAAACTATTAGATGCATTAAAGTAAATTGTTAAACAATCAACATGTAAAATGTTTTAAGTGTGGTCTAAATGTCAGATCTGAGAAGAAACTTTCTGTTTTACACACAGTAATGAGTATACATGTATAGTTATTAACTTGTAAATAATCGTTCAAAACAGGAATGCAGAACTGTCGTTCAATGGGATGCCATTATTTATGGCATATTGCAACAATATGAACATTTGCACCCTATCAACTGTCATTCAAAAGTAATTACCAAGGTTAAAATTTTTGAATGCATGTTTATAAGGTCAAACATGAAGGTCAAGGGGTAAAAAATCATGGCATACTCAGACACATCTTGTTCCATGTAATGCACCGAGCACCTGTCAAATATAAAAGCCCTAAGGCTATCTCTCATCAATGAATTATTTAAGGGAAAAAGATAACTTTTTTGACAAGTAAGTTGCTAGCTGAGTCATATGTTGTTTGGCTCTTCATACAATTTATCCAAAGGACTGTTCTCTGTCCTGCAGTAGATTCCAACCCACAACTTTCCACGACTCTAGGGTAGATGCTTTACATGTACATGTATTACCGCTGTACCAGTCTCGCTGTACCAGTCTCGGTACTTTGGTTTTGGTTACTTTGGTTTTGCAATTAGGCCATCTTTAAAAAAAATGTTTGTTTGCCCTCTGCAGACCAACTGGCTCAGAATGGAATGACTAAAAACCTCTTTTAACAATCCATATTTCCAGTAAACAAGTTTTTATCCCTTGATTTTCTCATCGCATCAACAGTCAGTGTGGGTTACATTGAATTCTTCTGGAAAAAATTTTTTGCTACCAACCAGTCCAATTTAATTTACCCTGAGTCAGTAGAGGGAAAACAAACATTCGGCCTTTATCATATTTAAAAAAAAAAAAAAAAATTCAACTTTTAGAAAACTGTATAATGATCCTTTTTATTTTTCAGCCAAAATGCCAGCCGGAATATCTGACTTACCTGATGAAGTTCTTTTGATGATATTTTCCCACCTGGCATTTTATGATATTGTTCATTCAATCAAAGTAGTATGCTCTCGCTGGCACAATCTTGGAAACAAAAGATGTTTATGGAACACAATAGGAGCCATTAAATGGGTGACAGATAGTCGAGCATGTCTAGTGGAAGAAAATTTCCTGGAGCGGGCCAAATGTGTGGCAAGAAATCTTGAGGCTTTGGAATTTTTAAGAATTCGGTCAAATAAGTCTAATAATTCCAAAATTGCCTCAGATATGGAAAAATATTTTGCAATATTCTATAACAGAGCATACCAAATACTAGAGGATGAAGATGATGTTGATGACGATTCTTCTACTTGGGGTTTCAATGGTCCACTTGTGTTTTTGAGGGAGGATGTAAGCTGCCCGAATTTAAAAGGAATTCACCTTGTCGATTCAGACTTATCTTTAGCAAATTTCCTGAAACTTTTGGATAAATATTCATTTGTTACTGAAGTCACCAGTGACCAAAACACCTATTTTGACTTAGACACCTCAGAGACATTGATGCCAGCAGTAAGAAAATTACCAAAATTAGAACGTTTAACAATAATAGAGTGCGAGGGAACAGGTGATTTCCCCGATTTTTACATGGAGGAAGGTATTGTAACTTTTAATAGCCGTAGATGGAATGCGGAGCTGCAGAAAATTGTTATTGCCCATCCAGAGCTGACATATTTAAATGTTTCACTCAGTGGAAGAAGTGAGCAAACCATTCAAACCATCTTTGAAAAATGTCCGAACTTGAAATCATTAAAAATTCTAGGAAACAAGATGAGAGTCACAGAAGAAATTAAGATAAATACAGCATTGGCCTCGCTGGAAGAATTGGTGTTGGACAACTTTTATTTGGAAACACAAGATTTCAAGAACATTATTTCATCGGCTTGTGCTGGTAAGATGTTACAGATGCTAACCCTGTTGAACTGTACAAACATAACTGAGGACATTTATCAGATCATCTGTGACAAATGTCCTCTTCTGAAAAAGTTTATCGCTAGAGAAGATGAAGTATTCTACAAAAGTAGAAACCAATGCTTTTATAGAAGGTGGGAAAACACATTCGTAAATGACAAAGCACTGATCTATTTGTCATCCTGCAGGCATTTACAAGAACTGAGTATTGGCGACTCCAGTGTGTCATCTGTAACCGATGAGGGAATCTGTGCACTTGCACAAGAATGCACACAGCTGAGAGTTGTTAATTTTAGTGGATGTTTAGGAATCACGGATTGTGGTATTCTGGAACTTGCACAAAACTGTCGTAGATTATGCATTGTGGACCTGAGCGGTTGTCGTCACATCACAGGCCTTGGTTTTAGCTGTGTTGTGATGAACTGCCCATGGCTACAGGAAATAAAATTTCTTGGTTGTCATGCATTAAAAGAAATTGTTTTATGTAAGGAAAAGAGATTTCCTGAAATGCCTGTTGGCTCCTTAAATCACTCATCAGAGGAAACAAACATGACCAATATTCAATGCAATTGTTCCACTTTCTGCGAAACAAGGATTTGCCCAAAGATTATACATGGCCAACAGAAAATCAAAATTACTTATGGGATTACTGAGGACAATATCAAACAAAGCGCAACAGAAAACCAACAAAACAACCCCGCTGTAGCAGTCTGGGATCCACCCCTTCCATTCCATTCCTCCTCAGACCACTCTTGGATTCAGACACTTGAACTTTCTAACTGTAGCTGCATCTCTGATTTGGATATCCTGAAGATTTGTCAGTTCTGTCCAGAAATAAGAGGCCTTGATCTTGCATTCAACTCCAAGCTAACAGACAAGAGCATCCTTGCTGTGTCTAAATATTTAACTTTACTAAATGCATTGATTTTGAAAGGCATCGATCAATTGACAAATAATTCTTTGGTTGCTCTAGCAAAGAGGGGTTTAATAAGTCTGTCTTTCCAAGCATGTCCAAAAATTATGATTTATGGATTAAGAAAATTTTTGACCATGAACAGAACTCTACAAAAAATGAGTATTCATCAAAACAAAGATGGCATTGCAGTACCATTAAGGAGCGACAACATTAATGATTTGCTGGAAGAATTAAGCAATGATTACATCCTCTTTGCAATGCAAAATGATGAAAAAGCCAATCGTATCAACATCGAAACAAGTCGCATCATGGCAGACGAACTAATTTTTTAGTCATAACATAAATGATCAATACATATATTGTGTTCTGAATGTTCATTAATCTCCAGTAGCAACAAAATGAACAAAACACTATAGTTACACGATGACTACAGAATTTGTGTTGGCAGAGGATTTTAAACTTAATTGCCATAAATCATGCATAAAAATTAATGAGAAAAATTTCTGCCTTCTTCCTGTATTCATTGTGACCTAGCAGTGTCTGACCTGCTTTCCTTTTGATTGGGTACACTACATTCAACCATAAGATCAATCCTGAAATCTTTTATTGACTGCAGTCAAAGAGGAAATTTTTTATCCTTCATAAAAAAGACTTTCCTGGATTGGAAGAAAATTTTGTGATGGTTCTTCCTAATTTAAGGACACCTTATTTGGTGATCAGACAAGGATCGGTTGCCATCAGAGGTGGAAAGCTCCAAATGGGCAACTTGAAGTCTATACAAGAATCAACCTTTAATCCACTGTGTAACTGATGTTGACAGTAATGTGTTGGCAAACAATTGATACAACATTCTATGTTACTCAGGCGCGGATCCAGAAATTTTTCAAAGGGGGGGTTGAAGTATTTTTCAAAAGAGGGGGTTGAAGGCGAAAACAGTTAAAACATACATTGTACACATACATATAGTACAATAACTCGATAGAATATCGTTACAGGGTGGAGTATGGTTTTTGAAAGTGGAACGTTGATCAATCTGGGAAAAATTACTTGTATACATTACCAGAAAACTTTTGAAAAAGAAAGGAAAATAAATCTCCGAACCTGAAAATCATATTTTGTAAAGCAATGCATGGGGTTTTACAACCGAATTTCTTTATATATTACAAAATTAGCCTTTCACCTTACATTTTCTATAGTAAAAACACAACAAAAAATTGGAACTTTCTTATTTCTCTTTCTTTTTTGCAAATCCAAAGTGGGGGTTGCAACCCCCGTCTGACAGAGTTGCAACTAACATTGAGGTTAATATGTGTGACTGATTGTACTGTTTTAAATACAACATGTGTATACCTGACCTTGCTTCTGCTGACAGTATCAGATGTTTTACCTGTGGCAAATTCATGTTTTTACCATGATACATACTGTTCCCAGGTCATCAAAGAGGCCACTCTTCCTTAAATTCTTTATCTGTGAGAGACCTGGACCAATTTAAAACTTATTGTTGTTCTTGCTGACATAAGGCATGACATATTTATTTCCAATGAAATCATTATCCCAGCTGTGATGTTGTCCTAATCACCTACAGGAAAAAATTGGGGATATTAACCCTTTTCTAAAAAAAAAACCCAACTTGCTGGTGCAGAGCTGAAAATTTTGTCCTATACTTGGCTTCGACTCTCAACAATTATGCACAGGAACGCTGTTGTTGTGTCATAGACTTGAAGAATGAAGATTGAGGAACCCTTATTGTTTGGAGCAGGTGTCCTTTGCACTTTCTATTTCGTAATATGTGTAAATAATTTGTTTCTTCAATTTTCATGTTTGATTTACAATGCGTTATTCACAATGTGTTATTATTTTGCTGATGGGGCAATGGGATGCTCAATGTGTAAATGATTTCTTGCATTCAATTTACATGTTTGTTTTACTGTCGTACGATTGGTGGTGATGGGCCACTCCATATGTAATTAAAAAAAAATATTCATGTTTGATTTACTGTGTGAATGTTATGTCGGATGCAGAAATTGGCCACTCCATATGTCAATATTTTCTTTTCAATTTTTGTGTTTAATTTATAATGTTAGTGTTATGTTGGATGTGGAAATTGGCCGCTCCATATGTAAATAATTTTTTTTCAATTTTTGTGTTTAATTTATAATGTTACTGTTATGTTGGATGATGAAATTGGCCGCTCCATATGTAAATATTTTTTTTCCCTATTCATGTGTTTAATTTACAATCTGTATGTTATGTTGGATGCTGCAATTGGCTAGTACTTATGTAAATATGTATATTTATGAATTTTTGTGTTTTGATTCACAATTTGTGTGTTATATTGGATGTGGAAATTGGCCGCTCATGTAAATAATTCTTTTCCAATATTTGTGTTTAATTTACAATTTGAGTGTTATATTGGATGTTGCAGTTGATAAGTCCTTAAGTAGATATGTGAATGATATGTATTTGAATTTTTATGATTAATTTACAATGTGAGTGTTTCATGTGTATGTTGGAGGCGGAGATTGGCCTCTTCATATGTAAAAAAAAAAACTTATTACCAATTTTTGTGTTTAATTTACAATGTGTCTGTTATGTTGGATGCATCAATTGGCCGCTCCATGTGTAAATATATTTTTTTCCAGTTCCATGTTTGATTTACTAATATGTGAGTGTTATGTTGGATGTGGCAATTGGCTGCTTCATGTGTAAATATTTTTTTTTATTTCAAATATTTCTGTTTATTATAATTTACTATATGAGTTTTATGTTTGTCAGGATGTGACAATTCACCACTCCATATGTAAATAACTTTTTGCATTCAATTTTCATGTTTGATTTACTGCCTGAATGCTTGGTGGTGATGGGCCACTCCATATGTAATTAAAAAAATATTCATGTTTGATTTACTCTGTGAGTGTTATGTCGGATGCAGAAATTGGCCGCTCCATATGTAAATAATTTTTTTCCCAAATCATGTGCTTAATTCACAATCTGTATGTTATGTTGGATGCTGCAATTGGCTAGTACTTATGTAAATATGAAATATGTATATTTATGAATTTTTGTGTTTTGATTTACAATTTGTGTGTCATGTAGGATGCGGAAATTGGCCGCTCATGTAAATAATTCTTTTTCAATATTTGTGTTTAATTTACAATTTGAGTGTTATATTGGATGCTGCAGTTGATTAGTCCTTATGTAAATATGTAAATAATATGTATTTGAATTTTTGTGTTTAATTTTCAATGTTAGTGTTACATGTGTATGTTGGATATGCGGAAATTGGCTGCTTCATATGTAAAAAAAAAAAATTATTACCAATTTTTAGCTCCCCTGAGCCGAAGGCTCAAGTGAGCTTTTCTGATCACATTTTGTTTGTCGTCCGTCCGTCTGTCTGTCCGCCCGTCTGTAAACTTTTCACATTTTCGACTTCTTCTCAAGAACCACTGGGCCAATTTTGACCAAACTTGGTACAAAGCATCTTTAAGTGAAGGGGAATTTAAATTGTTCAAATGAAGGGACATATCCCCTCGCAAGGGGAGATAATCAAGAAAAGACAAAAATAGGGTTGGGTCATTAAAAAATCTTCTTCTCAAGAACCACTGGGCCAGTAAAACTGAAACTTATGTGGAAGCATCCTGGGGTAGTGTTGATTCTAAATTGTTCAAATCATGACCCCC
>PRKT01000023.1:2357849-2371105 GCA_003671525.1 Saccostrea glomerata
CCGCACTTCAAACACCGTCTGTTTACATGTGAATGACCAGGGGCCCAAGCTAATGTCGAGTAAAAGAAAGTAGGTCATTTTTGAAATTGATTTCAGAATATCTCAAGAGATATATGGAATTTCGGAATGAGCTTTGGTAGAATTGAAGAATGTTTATCTATGAATAGATTTTAATAGAAAGTAGAATTTTAGAGCATTAGAATAAAAAATATTTTATGAGCGAAATTAGGTAACCAGTGTAAGAGTTCAGTACCTTTATTTTTTTTTACACACACAATTTTTTTTTAAGCGATCGAAAGGCCTGTGTGTTGGATGTGGCAATTGGCTGCTCCATGTGTAAATATTTCTTTTATTTCAAATATTTTTGTTTAATTTACAATATGAGTGTTATGTAGGTCAGGATGTGACAATTCACCACTCCATATGTAAATAATTAGTTGTTTTTGTTTTAATGTGTGTTTTAATGAGTACATGCATGTTACATGAATGTTGGATGTGATAATGAACCACATACTCCATATGTATTTTTTCAATTCAATTTTCATGTTTGATTAACTGTGTGAGTGTTATATTGGATGCGATAATGGGCATCTTCACATATAATTATATGCCCTTCTGAAGATGGGATGTATTATGTTATAGCCTTCAGGTCCGTCCATTCTCCGTCTGTCCATTCATGTCCAGCTCATAACTTCAATACTATTAGGCGTAGGATTATTAAACTTTGTCAACTGATACTTCATGGGTAGATGGTGTGTCGCGCACAAAAGGTAGGTCACTGTCACCTTTAATGAAAATGCTATGACCAAATATGGAAAAATCTTTCCGGTTCATAAGTAGAAAACTATTAGACCTAGAACTATTAAGCTTGGCAATCTATACATATTAGGTAGAAGGTGTATAACGACCTATTTTAAGGTCACTGTGACCTTTAATTTAATTGAATTTATTTTTTAAAACCAAGTCTTTTAAATTTTATAAATTTCATAATCCTTGAAAATATAACAATTAAATTGCAATCATATTAAAAAATGTTAAATCAAGTAAAAACTTATTTTTTCATCAAACACATATACTTTACAGCAATCTGTAACAAATTTTAATGATATTTCTCCCATGGGCATAATTATCAAGCATAGGTCAAGAAGAATTTTGATAGCAGAAATTTGCATGTCAAATTAGAGAAAAATTATTAGATTTATTGTCAGGAGCTACACTGTAACTGGTAGAGCATCTCTGATCAATCAGCTGTTATCTTTATCTTTTGGGAGTTGGGCAAAAGAAATCTGACTCATAATTATTATTATTCTTTATTTGCTTAATACATACATGTACGTATTATCACAATTTTACAATTCTCATATATATAATACAGAAAAAAACAGATTGATGCGGTATTGAGCTTCTATACATGAAAAAAAAAAACAGCGCGTAGTTTATAGAATGAATTTGTTTCGTATGGCGATTCTATACATGAGACATAACAAACTCTGTAACACATAAATGCAAATATAAAGATAGAACATACAAAGAATGAATCACATCTGGGAGGGGGGGGGGGGGGTTTTAACATTTTCGACTCCTTCTCAAGAACCACTGGGCCAATTTTGACCAAACATGGTACAAAGCATCCTTGGGTAAAGGGGAATTTAAATTGTTAAAATAAAGGGCCAAGTCCCCTCACAAGGGGAGATAATCAAGAAAAGACAAAAATAGGGCGGGGTCATTAAAAAATCTTCTCAAGAACCACTGTGCCAGAAAAGCTGAAACTTATATGGAAGCATTCTGGGATAGTGTAGATTCTAAATTATAAAAATCATGACCCCCGGGGGAAGGGCGGGGCCACAATGGGGAATCAAAGTTTTACATAGAAATATATAGGAAAAATCTTTGAAAATCTTCTTCTCAAGAACCACTGGGCCAGAAAAGCTGAAACTTACGTGGAAGCATTCTGGGATAGTGTAGATTCTAAATTGTAAAAAAAAAAATCATGATTCCCGGGGGAAGGGCGGGGCCACAATTGGTAATCAAAGTTTTACATAGAAATATATAGGAAAAATCTTTGAAAATCTTCTTCTCAAGAACATTGGGCCAGAAAAGCTGAAACTTATGTGCACATGGAAGGATCCTGGGGTAGTGTAGATTTCAAAATGTCTAAATTATGATCAATGGGGTAGGGTGGGAATGCCTTATGTATTACAAGGGGGAAATCTGGTCAAGAACAGAATGGTCAAAGCTTCTCAGGTGAGCGATGTGGCCCATGGGCCTCTTGTTTTAACGGTCAGTGCTATTTTATTTTAAAAATGTGTTTATTTAAAAGGCTTATTCTAAATGTTACACCACTGATGACATAAAAATGTTGAAATCTTTGCCATATCTGATATAGATGTTGTGGTATAATTGAATAAGATGCAAACACACTTTCTGTTACATCTTGGATATGTTTTTGTTACAAAATCCAATCGGGATGAATTTCTCTGAAGCTTCTTGGCCAGGTCTGTACCCGTAAAGCAGGTACTAGGTCAATATTTACTTTGTTTCTACTGTTTGACTGGAAAAGGTCGATCTGTCTTGTTCGAACTTTCAGACCATAGATCGATTCGAAATAATTTTAGGTTCAACACAAGTCCAGTTTGGTTATTGAACAAGATTTGTTTGTGAAACACTGATGCCCCAGTATTGCAGCTTATGGCAAAAGGTTTAAGTTCCTTAGTCCGAATCCAAGGTCAAAGTCAAGAGATAAATTTATGTTACCCAAAGAAAGATCTCGTCTCAGGGAATATAATTGAAATATGAAACCGCTAAAAAAAGAAATTTGAAATTGATGGGACTAACTGTTGAAAAGTGTGACAAAGGGTATTTTTTATACTTAAGTAAAATGTTAAGGTCAAGGCAGATTAACGGTGTCCAAGGGAAGATGAATCCCCTCCACTCAAGGATACAGTGTGGCAAGTTTGGGTGAAATTGGTTCAGTGGATTTGGAGAAGACGTCGAAAATGTGACAAGTTTACAGATAAAAAGACGGACTACAGACAGATTGTGATCAGAATAGCTCACTAGAGCTTTCAGCTCAGGTAAAATAAAAATTACGGATATACTTGAAACTTCTTTTTGAGAAAATTTCTTATCAAATATTTTTGATATTCCCAAGAATTAAAGTGAGTCTGAATCACCATACGGATACTGGTTTCCCAATGAATACAACATCCCTTGCAAATGAAATTCTAGTAATGGATTGATTGCATTTATGTCCCATTCGAGAATATTTTCACTTAGGTGGAGACACCATAAACCTGTGAAGGGCTTCAAATTTTTACCTTTACTGGGCACTCGGGGCCATTGAGCAGTGAAGGATCTTTATCATGACATTTTAAGGACTTCGGTTTTTAAGCCTAGGTCTCATCCGAAGGATTCGCAAGTTTCACTTCAGGTGCCGAGTGCATCGCGAAGGAACAGTTGCTATCCACTTAGGACAGAGAGTCTCGGCCGAGACACGGCCTCCCGATCACGGAGTGAGCGTTCTACCGACTGAGCTACCGTGAACGGTTTCTAGTACGATGGCCAATAGTAATCATGTTCAAAAGTCCACTAAACAATACAAATCAGAAGCAGAACAGACACGGACATCTAGAAGTTTACCAGTGGTGGGATCATGCGATATGGAGGAGTAATCATACCCTTTTCTATCGGTCAAAACCTTGAATGTTCCTTTTCGTGGTCGGATCATGTGAAAAATAATAGCCGTACTATTTGTTTGAAAAATGTCAAAATTTGACTTAATGATAGACTATATTTACTGATGAATGTTATATGGACCATAGAATTGGCGAAGTGCATGGTGAATTTTAGCGAGACTGACTGTTGATATCCTTGTTTTATAAACTTGATTGTTAATGCTTGCATTGTTTCAGAAGTAATTTATAGTTGTTAAGCATGCTCTTTTCTATATCAAATTTTCTATATCAAATTAAATAATCCGTTTTAAAATACCCAGTAGTTTAAAAATCTTATTTAAACAGAAAAAATTGTTTGCAAGTAAATACATAGTAAAGCTTTATTTCAAGTCAATTAAAATACAATCTTAATAATGAGCTTTTGACTGACTTGCATAATTATTTTTAAAAATGTACAATAGTTAACAAAAACATTTAACTATAGTCAATCAAAGTGTTCACTATATAGTAAAGAAAGTACTTTTACTATTACTAGTATATAAAAGGTATATTTTGTTAACTTTTTAATTCCTATAAGTAATTTCCTGATATTAAAAAGAATTATTTCTTGTATATTCACATGTTTTTTCTTTATGAAAAAAAAATCATGTGATCGAAAAAAGTTCAAAAGTATAAAGCTTCATATTAATAAATCTTAGTATCAAAGGAATCACGTGTTTCCTATACTATAGTTAATTATTGTAATTTTTTTTGTAAGGGTATTAACCTCATATTGTAGACTTAGGGCCCGAATGTATAATTCAAGGAAAGAAATATAAACATGACTTTAAAGTTTGAAAGAAATTTTTTTTTACTGATAATAGCATCACTTATACCGTTGTTTACATTATTATATTCAAAAATATACATGTACTAGTACAATGTAATCTTTAGAAACTACTAGAATTCTAAATAAAGTAAGCTCATGTAGTAATAATTTAATAAGCATGTAGTAATAATTTCTATGAAACAAAAAATCTAGATACACGTTGTGTACATTTAACATTGTCAAGCAACATTTTCTTAAATGTTTTCTAACAGCAATCGCCATTTAACAACGCAGTGATTATCAGTTTTTTTTACCCTTTATCCAAATAAGGCATAAACATTTCTTTTCTCTGTTGAATTTTTTTATGTATACTTAATTTTTCTGATTTTAGCACTGTCATGTTCTGGAACATACAGTATATCTTGAGTGTCAACACATAAACACATTGCATACATTAAATCAATGTTTTTAATCATACGGAGAAACTGTCCATCTTGATCTATGATAAGGACGCGACCATGTGTTTCATCTGATGATACTAGAATCCTACTCTGGCTGTCTGTCGTAATTCCTCGTGGTTTGAACGAACTCTTGGTGTACCTAAATCTAAGTTTTCCAGCCTGGTTGACCACCACCACTGCATCAGCTCCATTATCAGCCACACAGATATCAAGGTTCCTATTTTCTGCTATATATTTGTAACAGGTACCTTTAGGTGAATACAGCAGCTTACCTTTCTCATCAAACTGGATAGTTTGTTTCTTTGCTGAGCCAGTGTAACGAACAACTTTTGATTGTTCATTTTTTTCATGGAACATAGTGACTAGGAGGTCTCCGGCAAGTGTACTACAGACATGCCGAGGCACCCATCCCTTTAGTTGGACTAATTCCTGTATGTGTTTTTTCTTCACAACGTTTACCGTTCTTAAATCAGGATCCGTATAAACCAATTCTCCATCCTTTGTCACTGTTATGTCAAAAGGCCAGATACCAGACTTTGTTGTGACTGTCTTCAATATTTTTCCATTAGGTGTGTAAAGTTTCATGCCATGGCTCCCACCTGTCCAGATTTCCTCATCACTGAGACATGTAATACGAAACAGAAGTCCGTGTTCAGTTTGTATGGTCTTCAAGAGTTTTGGTTCATCTAGCAAAGGTTTGTGTGACAGAGAGGACTCGGATTCCTGTGATTTCAAAGTGTAGCCGTTTTCGTCTATTGTTATGGATAGGTCTGAAAGAGGGCCTAATATTCGAGTGACCTGTTCTTTATGAATCTGGCGAGGCGAGAAACTTGGCAATGAAATTTCAACCTTAGGAGGAAATCTACGGAATTCTGCATTTCTTGATTTGTATACAGATGCTAAAGACACATCGTTGGATTCTATTACTTTTTTCAGATCAGAAATGATCTGCCTAAGCTCAGAGCTAATGCGCATTATTTCATCTTCCTGCTTTATCAATGTTGCAATGTGCTTGCTTTTCATATCCTCAATGTCACATTTTCGATTATTTACAATTTTTGTTATTTCTCTTTGCAAATTTTCTCCCTGTTTATCAACCGCTAAAGTAAGTTTCGCGTACTGTGTTTCTAAGGTTGCTTTGTCAAGCTTTATATCTGAAGCAATTTCTTCATATTTGGGATAAATTTGCCGCTCTAGTTCTTCGAATTCTTTTTCAAGGTCTTGTATTTTGATGCTGCTGTTTTCTAAGATTTCTACTATTTTGTGTCCTTGGTGGTTACTATTGGATATACATACAGAGCAGACAGGAATATCACATTCCTCGCAACGGTATTCACATTGATTATCTGGATGTCTTTGACATTTTTTGTAGTGAAAATGCGAATTTCTTCCTACGTACGGCACAACCTCGTGATCTGGTGATGAATTGGAGAGATGGATTTCAACACACTTCATGCACGTATTAATTTTACATGTTTGACAGTGACTCTGTAATGCATGCAATTCGCATAGGTCACATAGCAAAACATTCTGAGCACTGTAACGGGGGTCCATACCTGGCGCCTCGTTATGCTTGACCTAGATATGAAAGAAATTTGAAATTTATACAAAGATATTATGATTAATTCATAGAATCATTGTGGGATAGCGAAATTCCACGAAGGGGGCAAGATTCACGATCTAGACCGTGAAAATTTCAACATCATAAAATACTGTAGAAGTCTTTTACCGCGTGGTATTAATTTACGCTATGTACGCGGACACAAATCTTCCGCGGAAATTTGACAAAGCGTACTTAATATAAATGTAAGGCATATAGTGACAGTCTAAAAAATCCGCGTAATTTTCTACCCTCGGATTAAATAGAAATTGAGATTACACGGAATTATGACCCCGTGGAAAAAAGTACGTCTACAGTAAAATGATTGTGTCAGCTGGTAAAGTGCATTGTAAACAAAAATCCATTGTTACACCAGTCTTTTATCAAACACTGTTATCATGATAATTAAAATATATTTTAATTTTGAACAAAATTAAAAATCTGAATACACCGTCAAAGAATCCTACCTGAAAATGAAGTTTCAATCCACAAAAATCATTCTGAATAACTGGAATTAACAAAAATGTCCAATATTTACTTATTGATCCTTCCGCGGCCTACGAATAGTGCCATTCAAAAAGTAAAAATACAACAAACTTTTGAATGAAAATAACTTTATCTAATAAATTAATCAACAACGATTTAAGTACATATAAATGTATGTGATTGTAAAAAAAATATGTATTGCTGCTGATATTTGTTTAAATTTAAAAGAAGTACAGTACTGTTGGTGGCGTAGTTATACATTTTGTAAGACAAAAATCTCACATACACAGGCCTTTTTTTTTTTTAAACTAAACAGGTCAATCGCACATCCGAATACATGTAGCTTTATAAGGTTATTGATTTTTAAAACGTGACAGGTAATTTTAAAAAGCAAGATAAGAATAAAGAATAATAACAATCTAACATAAACCTTTTCGAATTCAAAAATCTTACATCTTCATATTTCACTCTTCGGTGTCGCTTTTCTTGTTGCAGCACTAAACACAAGTAACCGATATAATAAATAATATAGACCTTTACAAATGATGAATTAAAAACCAAGGTCGCATTCATCGAAGATCAAAAGAGATATCATATTGAGGTGTCTCCACTCCTATACTAGTATATGGTTGCATGCCAGGGGTTCTGAGTCAACACATTGCTGTGGGACCCCCGACAAATTCCATTCAGTATTTTAGAGCTTGCTTCTATCATTGAGAAGCACCAATCAAATACAAGCTTTCAGTTGAAACCTCAATTTCACGTGTTACACGTTGTTTGTCACAGAATTACCAATATGATTAGAATTAGAACTAGGAACTTTCTTTGCTTTTATGGAAATTATGATCAAACCTATTGCTCCCTTATCCAACAAGGTTCAAATAATCATTTATCATATCTAAAATTATCTAGAATTTTGACCAAGCCATGCGCATTTTTTAAAACGTTTTTCATGAATCGTATGAAAACTTAAAAAAAAAAATTTAAGCTCGTTTCTTCGGTTTCATATCAAACCTTTGATTTCTCAAAGTGCGTAATTTTACAAAGGGTTTTATAACATACATGACTGTATGAAGTTAAATTTATCCATTTATCAATTAAGAATAAGGAATTGACGGAGATTTACATTTAGCACTTCTCTTGTATTTTACGTAGTTCACGAGCAAATAGTTTTTTCTCACTGTCTGGAACAAATTGTAAAACGTTGTCACTTGGAATGAAATAATTTTTTATTTTTCCGTCTCTTAAACAGCCGATAAGCTCTGTAATGCTTTGTTTGAACAAACGTTCTTTATTTTCCTGGGAGAAATCTGTATGTCGATCATAAAACCCAAGCATGAACATCTTAAGATTATAGCTGCTAAATTTGTCGATTTTTTCAGGATTTTCATTTTTGATATTTTCTTTTATTTTCTTCAGTAGTTTAAAAATCTCCTTTCGGCAGCCATTGTCTTTTTGGTTGGCATGAAGTATAAGTTCTTTCTCGGCGTGTGAGAAGGAGACCCTCCAAAGGAGACTGGCCTCAGAGTAATCTACAGAGAAAGATACTGATGTAATTAAGTATATACATTTGACTCAACAATCATTATAAAGGTCTTAAAGTTTGCCTTTTCAAGCTCTGTAGTCCTTGACTATTTAATGTTGTTATTCGAATGAAAAACTTTGAACTTTCTTTGGTTTTGTGGCACGTTTAATTAAAATTTTGTTACTTTGTGAAGTTATGGTATACAAATACAATTCCAAATAAATATGGAAGTAATTACATTCCTCTACTGCTTACTAAAAAGTTGTGTTTTTTTTTTAAATAACTGTTAATTAAATTAGCATGCTTTGAAATCAAGAAAGAAATGCGTGCGAAACACAAATGGTGTCCCAAATATAACTAACCAACTTGATGAGCAGCAGCAACTGTATAAACTCTATTAAAATTAGTCTTGACTTTCTGAATGCTACAGAAGGACGTGAGCTCGTTTTTGACAGTCATTTCCATTTTATTTTAAAAATTTTTGTTTAAAAGGCTTATTCTAAATGTTTCACCTTAAAATATATGCAATTGGTGACCTGAGAAGGCTTAAAGTCTCTGTCATATCCGAATAAATATATATTTGAATAAGTTCATTAAGTTGTAAACAAAACTTTCTCTTACCTTTTATAGGATATGTCTTTGTGACAACATGAAAACATTTCATTGCTCTTTGAGAATGCTCCTCTTTAATCCAATCGGGGTGAATTACTCTGAAGCTTCTTGGCCAGGTATCTACCCTTAAAGCAGGTACCAGGTCAATATCTACTTTATTTCCTACTCCTAAGTCAAATTCAAGTGTAAAAGCCGGGCTTTCCTGTTTACGTTCTATTCCTAAAACCATAAATAATATCCATTTGTAATTATTCATTTATTAAGAATATTCTTATATTTTGATCATTTTAGTCGGTCTTCTGAAACATCAAATATCATTTTTTATTAGAATGTGGATTGATTATAAGTATTTCATTACAGTGTATGTTTCACAATTATGTACACAGTGTACTTTTAAAAATAATCCATTACAGTGTATATAATATATAATATATATATATATACAGTGTACCTTTTAAATATTTCATTACAGTGTACCTTTCGAAAATATTTCATTTCAGTGTACCTTCTACACTTATTGCTGTATTTGAGGTCAATGCAATAATTTAGCCATCTGGGGAGTACTATATCCACCGAGCCCGAAGGGCGAGGTAAATATTGTACTTCGGAGATGGCTAAATCATTGCATTCACTGAAACAACAGCAATAATTGTTTTATATTATGATTCAATGATAAAATGATACAGCTCATTACTTGTTTGCATTTAATTAAGTCCCAGCCAAATACAAGAGAGAAGCAGAGTTAGAATGTAAATGAACCTTACCAGTCGTATCAATTTGAAATGTTTTTTTTTTTATAAATTTTAGTTGCCATGAAAAAAATATATAATGTCAGTCTTTTTTATAGGATAGATTTTGAAAGGAAGGAGTATTGTCAGGGAAAACTGTCTGCCAAAAAGTAAAAATTGTTGTTCAGTTAAAGTATTGGAGGGGGTTTCCTGCATCCCCTCTTACCACACTCACCCGAAAATATATATTCGATAATGCTTTGTTCATATGAAAAAAAAGTAAAAGTCGTTTAAATAGCTTTCCAAAACAAATTGGAATTCCTCGATCTATTTTTAAATCAATGTAGAGGAAATAAATCCTTGTATTCACTTAGAACGTCACATGCAGGTCAATACAACGTAGTATTTTCCTAACATAGTTGGATCTCAGCCAATCAGAGAGATGGAAATTATTCAATCATATAATATTTCACAAATATTTCATTACAGTGTACCTTTCACCTACTTTTTGTTCTCCTTCCTTGTCGGAATTCCTTACTAGTGATACAAGTGTCAAATATGCTGAACATTTTTTGTTTAAAATGTTCTGGAACAAGGTATCCGTCTTTGTTACACAACTGATCCAGATCCTTGCTGGTTGTCCGACCTTTCTTTATCTTACAATACCCCGGGGACAGTTTCTGAAAATTGCCTCAAACTTTACGCTTGGAAAAACCATAAAATCAAATTCATCGTCGTAGTCAATCTGTTAAAGCAAGGAAAGATTTAAATAAAACAAATATTAAACATGTACCATGATTCAAAAACATTCATTTGTAGTAAATGTAGTCTTTATACCTTTTCTTTCCAGTAGAGCATACAACAGATTCCTTTTATCAAAAAATCTTTTTCAAAGACAATTTCTTTACATTTAATTTAAACATGTTTTCTTTTTCAAATCACACCTACCTTAGTTTTGTCATAGTATGACCCTGATTTGAACAAATCCAAAGGTACATCTTGAAGCCTTTCAAAAGCTGAAGTTAAGCTTTCCATGAACTTATTGACACCGGGTATTCTTGCCTCGCTGTCTTTTTTTCGACGTTTAATGCCTCCTTCAAGCATTGAGATGTACTTGCTTACATCTCTTGCAGGACACGGTAAGGACGAGTCTGAAATACCTGTTTAAATCTCAACTTTATTATTAGAGCAACAATGTTAAAAACAACTTAGCTTCAAAATATCCGATTTTAGATTCTTATTTATAACAGATGGAATGTGTACATATATTTTTGTTCAAAAAACATTTTTCGACTTACATGACGGTGTTGAAGTTAACCTTCTGGTGTCTGGTTGTTCGTTTGTTCCTCTAAGTAATTGTTCAGGATACACTTTAGGCGTTTGCTGTCTTTGTTGGTCCTTCTTAACAAGTTTTTTGTCTTCCTGGCTTTTACCCACATCTCTAGAACAGTTTGATGTAGGACGACCTTTTATTGGCGATGCCTTTGTATGTTTAACTTTTGTGCTTCCACCTGCATCTCCATAACTAGAACATTTGGCATCTTGTTCATCTTTGTCTGTTTTAGGTTTTTCTGTACAACTAGATTTTAGTTGCCGACTATCTTTGCCCGTTTGCTCGCCTTTCCTACCTGTCGTCGGTGGTCTTCCGCGATGTTTATCATCACTTTTTTCTAAAATTGATGGTTTTTGACGATGTCTTTCATTATCTTCTCCTATTAATGATCGTCTTTGACGATGTTTAGCATCATTTTCTCCTATAGTCGATGGTCTCTGTCGATGCTTATCATCATTAACTTTTCTGGGTTTGGTCACACGATCTGCGGCCATTCCAGAACAATACTGTTGGCCAGTATCACAAATCTCATGTTTTCCTGATTGATCCTTTTTGTGCTTTCTTGAAAAATGTATTTTGAGTACGTGTTCATTCAAACATTCATGCTGACAATCCGTACACTTAATGGGCATTGTTTCTTTTTTAGTCTGAAACAGAAATACAATCAGCTAAAATTTACAGACTAAAGTTATTAGCCTGGTTAAACATATCAAAGTTATCGGAAATAATAGATTTAATACTTATTTTGCCTTTCAAAAAGTTGTGCCATTCAATAGCATCCATTCAATGACTCTTAACCTTTTCAGGAAGCATCGTTTTAAAAACATTTATTGTTTGTTCGTAACTTTAAGTTCCTTTGAGAAAAGTTCACTTATATTGAGACACCATGACCACTTGCCGGTGTAGCGCTGCAGATTTAAACCTGTACTCGGCACTTGGGGCCCTTCAGCAGTAAGGAATATTTTTTGATATGATACTTTCATGTAAATTAGTTGAATCTGATTGGTCGAGAAATATTTGTTAAAAAACACTATTATCCGCTGAATAATGAAGCCACGCCCTCCAGCGTAGCAACAGTCAACATTGCTTGACGACGGGTGATATTCCAAAAAAAAAAAGCGACTGCGCAGAATTTATGCGCGCAGGGTTCCCTGTTAAATGTATTTGTATAAAACTTTCAGTATGATATAATAAATATTGCATGTAGTTGAGTATAACACAAGAAATTTTCACCTCGGAAACCCTTGTCAACCTCGACTGCTCCTTGGTTGACAATGGTTTTCTTGAGATGAAAATTTTCGATGTTACACTCAACTACATGCAATATTTATATAATAGCACAAAGATCAAGGGTTGTAAAAAGATATCCTTGGCTTGCGAAGATGGAGTTTCCAAATTTTCCATGATTTTTTACCCTTTGATCTTGAAGATATTACTTTAATTGGTCATAAAATTTAAAATAGAAAGGAAAGGGCTTTCACGTTATGCACGCATATTTCCTGTGAGGCTGTGACAAAACCTCTCTAAATATACTAGTACTATGATTTTATACCTTGTGACCCTGACCATGAAGTTTTTCTTATTTTTCAAAAATGTTTTTCCTTCTAACTTTTGATTGAGAAGGTCGAGATAGGGATTTCATCTTTGACATGAGCATTACTGAGACGAGATGTTTTGGAGCATGCTATGACTTTGAACCATTGATGTAGATCTTCATGTTTGAAACAAATAAAAAAAAAATAAATTTGGTGATTACTTTGCATGGAATGACATATGATAGGGCATTCATATTTGACAAAACGTATGCCATAAATAATAGCAGCTCACCCACTGAGGGTCCAACAGCGGGGGACAACAATATTTTGAATTTAATAGGTTAACTTTCAATTGTTAAATTTACAATACATACATGTAGATACGATTTTTCTGTACGGTTTAACAGAAACTATAATACACTTGAAGTAAAAATAAGGTGGGGACACATCCAAACAGTTTGTTTGAAATATGGGAAAATATGCTTCATTTTATA
>PRKT01000023.1:2371252-2416248 GCA_003671525.1 Saccostrea glomerata
GGATGACTCGTACCTCGCACATAACCTCGGACGTCAGTGGTGATCTTCCATCTTGCTGATTCAGTCATGTGATCTTATTTGAATTTCATTCAAATATTATACTTTTGAAATCCGAGTTACTTTGATGCACGCCCAACACTGTGTTCTTGCTTTCAAAGAATACTAACATTTGATTGTAATTAACACGAGGAATTACACAAATAAAGAAACCTTTTCTAAGAACTTTAGGCAGAGCGAAATATGAAATGAGTGACAAGGCAGTTTCCGGCGGAGAAATGTAGCGATCTGTTGCGTATTCCTCCACCTATCACATCCGAGGTTTGAATGGAGCGTAGCGGAGTCAGCCGAGGATTGCCGATTGGGCTATAAGCAGATCTGATGGTCATCAGATCACTGTAAAAATGGGGTCCAGTCATTTAAAGACTGTATAAGTAAGGTGTTGACAGATTTCTTCCAACACCTCTTTAGCCTTAGTTTACCAGTGTAAAGATCAAGTTGATCTTTAATCCCATACAAAACTATACAATTACACAGGAATGAGATATAAGTCCTGTTCATGTCCAATATTTTTCAGTAGGGAGTTAACGTACATACAGTGTAGGTCATGGGATATATAAAATCTAGATTTAAAAAAAAATGCGTTTTAATCATACCTTCTATATTTTACTGTCTTTATATTCAAATTAATATATAATCTGAACTAGGTTGAACTTGCAGCCGAGAGAATGTTGACCCTGAATTAATTCTTAGCAGTATAGCTATGATTGTAGGTCTTACATGTAAACATGTATATAATTAATGTGTTCAGGGTAAAAGTAGAGTAAAGAGCGATATATGGTAAGTGTCTCAATTGGCCCCTTGAAATGAATATTTTAATTTTACTTTATATATAGCTTTAATTTGTACAGCTATATATGCGACCTTTATTGGTCATTTTCATTTTGATCAAAATGCCGTTATTTTAGAAATATGACATCATAAAAATCACGTTTTCCCGCCATTTTAGCATATTTTGTATAAAACTGCTTATGTTCAAGCAGTTTTTCTTCCAGAAAATATAGAGCGCAGCCTAGAACAAGATTTATATTTTTACCAAAGATGTATCTATCCAATACTAATTAGTGACAGAAAAATCATGTATGTTCTACAATGCGCTCTACGTTTCCCATAAGGAAAAAAAACCAAAAAAAAAGGCATATTTTTGGCTTTTTTGTTAGATAGCGAAAATAGCATTATTTCTCATGTCATTTACAGTTAGTGAGTGCATAGTAATGTGAAAAATATATTGGAAATTTTTTCTAATATAATCTCTTCTACAAAATAAATATCAATTAAACATATTTGAATGTCATTCTAAAATGTTGATTTTTAGGGGGCCAAAATTGGCTCTTACCATATATACTCCTTTATGAAATGATTTTGGAAGAAGGATTTTTTGCTTTCATGTTTTGGCATCGAGGTTTTACTTTGGGACAAATCCTTTCTGAATATCCTATGTTCTTTAGACAGTGAGTGTTCTCATTTGATAGATGTGTTAGAGCACAGCAATGAATGCTCTAAATGCCTATTTATATTGTTACTCATAAATCGATAGTGTTATACATGTAGCATATGTTTACTGGAGGGCAAAGGACATGAACATTCATTTATATCTTTTGTTTTTAGTAATATACATACCTCCATTTTAAGGGACTTTCATAATCATTAAACATGTTAAAGTTATCTATATTTAATTTGGTGCATTGAACTCGTATATATATATATGAATGAAAGTGCATACTTAACCAAAAAGGGTTTTGAGTTTATCTGTTGCACTCCCAAGTAATTTATTGTGGTATCGGTATAATATATCAAACGTTGAAAGTTTTAAAATAGAGCAAAAAATCTACGAAAAACCTATTTGAATTTTTGATTATACCAATGTATTTACTATTATTACTTACATATACAAGAACATATTGACCTACTTATTCCACACCTTATTATACGCTTACCTTCTCCTTCGTCCAGCTGACGCCCACGGAGTAAACACCACGAAGTGATGATGTAATGATTCTTAGAAGGGTCAGGTTGTTTACTTTCTCTTTCGAAAATGACCTATCAATACTATGTGGGGGAAGAAGGGGGATAAAGTGCATGTGGCAGGACGAGAGAGAAAAGGGGGGAAAGAAGGATTTAACCCCCTCCCTTCACACGGGCATGCTACTTAAATACTTCTGCAATTGCATCTTTATTAGAACGCTGTATTTTTAATACTCTCTTTTATATATATATATATATATATATATATATATATATATATATATACACTTTTCACGTAAACCAGGTAGTCATAAACAAATACTACCGAAACACTTCCGTATTTGCATAACAAACTAAATTAAAATGTTTACACAATATGACACTCCCTTCATTCACTTTTTGCATAATGCAAAAAGTAAAAATGTTAAAAATTACTTTGATATGATTATCGGGAAATCTCATACGGAACACAGTACAACGGATGGGATTTTCCGAACAAAATTGCATACAGTTAAACGAGATGGTTATCAAAATATCAAGTACAGTGAGTCATTAGGTGTTTCTCTGATGTTCATGTTCAAATTCACTTAGGGACATTTGAAGTGCATATATATCTATAAATTAAATTTAGCAATGAAATATACATGGATTGTTGCTGGCTTAATATTGTGAGAACATTTAAATACTGGCTATTTGTATTTTCATGAATCTCAACTTGTATGACTGACAATTACTAGATATTAAAACATTAAATGCCTGTTGCTACATTGTAACAGAATTTTTACAAGTTTTTCTTAACTAACAAAAAATAAACATACGCAATTAATATCTATTAAAAGAATAAATGTATATACATATTACATTTAAACGATAAAATGTTTTCTTGGGTTGTTAGTACTAAAATTAATGTCCCACCAGCTGTTAATGCAGAAAAATACATAATCCGTGTAAGCGGGTTATGTAATTTTTTCTGCAATAGCTGCGACGTTAATTCCCGAACTAACAAAGAAAGGAAGACGTTTTATTGCTTATCTGTTTGAAAAAAATATTCAAAGTAAAATTAAACATGTTAAATATTGTATTATAGATGAATATGCCATTGTGTGCATATCTGATGGAACAACCATTGTTCAAGAAATCTATGCACATGGCTTGTTTACTGTCGTTTATGCACTGAATAATGGCAATGGACACTGAACACTATTTTTCCTTACAAAGGCTCTTTGAAGCAACTTTGACTGGTAAAATTTAATCATTTTCCATTCTTTGCAATAGCATTTAAAGTAAAGTAATAAAAAAAGAAGTGACTTCTTAAGATTTTCAAAATCTATTAAAACAAAATTATATCTTTGTAATCCTTGAAAAACATGAAATACATGTAACACACTTCTTTTATACAAATTGCTTACCATCCATTCAAATGGATTCTTAAACAATATTGCACATTTTAAGATCCCATAGAATCACACGTGGTTCTGTCCCATGTTAATGATATGCTCTCAACGAAGACGTTCTTCAGAAATAGATATACATTAAAACATGTACCCTACTGCCTTTCTATAAACAAGTACAGTTATTTCATGCACCATAACTTCTTAAAGCAATCTCATCAAAACTCCCAAAATACATTAGGCGTTGGAGAAAAGTGTACTTGTACAAAACACCGACTAATATTCCACCGAGATGAGCTGAAACCAAAATTTGATATTTTTAAATTAATTGCTTTGTGTGTCTGTATAAACTCACATTGATAAACAGAGAGAAAGAGAGAGAGAGAGAGAGAGAGAGAGAGAGAGAGCTTCTTACATGTGAAACATGTACCAGGCGACGTTAAGTGTACCACGATCAGTTCGATCCAGTAAACAAACTCGTCGACTTTCGTAAAGTCAGAAATCAAAACTTTCAATGCAAATATTACTCCTGTACAAATATAAAAGATACAATTTAATAATAAAAAAATATTAAGCACAAGAATCACTTGAGTTTCAAATTCTTACGGTTCTAGTGATTAAATTATATGATTAGGATCGGGAAAAAGGATCATGCTCAATTTTCGTCTTTTGGCAAAACAAAGCATTAATGTAGTATTAAATAATAAATTCAAACATTTTTTTTCTTATTTTTGTTATTATTAATTAAAAAAATGAATAAGTTTAATGACGATAGGCAAGTCAATTTCTTTATAAAACATGTAGTATTCACATGCTGCAGAACTGTAGCTTATGATTCTACATATTATATAATCTTTGACCATAAAAGATGGTTACGGTCAATTACTAAAATATAATGACCATAACGCTACAGTTCTGAAGCTACACGAGCAATTACCTGAAATGCCCAAACATCCTCGTACAAGACCATTCTGATATCTATCCACGTCCTTGTAAAAGACTGCTGCCAAAATTCTAAGAAATATACAAAACAGGCTACTAAGAAATGTGAAAACAGTGATCATATATAACAGATAGCCAGGTTTGTATATCTGTTCAAGAATAGCCGACTTCACAGCAAACAGGGCTAGGTTCAGCGTCAAGTGTCCTTTGTCCATGTGATGAAATGGTCCAACCAAAAGTCTGTGATATTCTCCATCATAGAAGACTGCAATAGGACTGACCCAGACGTCTTTTCCGCCTGATCTTCGATCTCGATTGTCGTAACAGCAAAAAAGAACGAAGACAAAAGCGGCAGTTATGTATGGGAAATGTTGAAAACTACTTAAACATTCCGATACTTTATCTGATAAACCACTGTCACCTTCGCTTACGAGATAAGTCACATCACAAAGCGTATTATTAAACATAATGATTTTTCTATCCGTAAAATAACGTGTTGCTATGTTTTTGCTTGTAAACAGCTAGTGCGTGGAGTTGGATTTTTGGTTTTCCAAACCCGATGTTAAATTTCTGGAATGTTTTTATTTATTGCATTTATTTATTCAATGCAGTTTACTGACGATAATTTTAACTGTTACTATCGCTGGAGTTTCCCACACGATGATGCATCATACATATTATTTGATGTGCAGAACTAGAAAGAAAGAGAAAACCCCCTAGAAAAATATCTAAATAAATAAATCAATTCTTCAGATATCTCTCCGATTTAAATATTAATTAAATTTATTAAAGTGTGAATTATAGTCCTGTTAAAATTGTATTAGAAATTACAGCTCTTTTCAATGGTTTATATAGGGGAATTCAAAAACACAAAACACAAGGATATTTTACTAAATAAGCAATTTTCAAACAAATCTTTAGTTACATTATTCCTTTTGGACTACATTGATATTGTTTTTAATAAAATATCAAATATTCCTCACATTCGATGTGCCGCCTATTAATACAATACTGCCTGGTTTTTCGGTGGACTGCCACTTAAGTAATTCTTCTGCGATACTGAGTTTATAAAAAAGTATCCACCCAAACCTACAATTGTACTGAAAAAGATCTCCAATGTATGCAAAAAATATTTGACAGAAATATCATTAAATAAAATACTTTCACCACACCACTAAAGTCAAGTTCTCGAGTCAAACTTAAAAATATAAATATTCAGTTCAATCTAATTGATACTAATTGATATCATAATAGGAAATGATTCCCAAAAATGAAAATGATTTTAGAAAAGTCAGCGAGTTGTCGTTCTTGGTCCGTCAGTGTTTTTGTTTACATGTTGCCATGTTCGGCGTGGTTTTGGGATTTCGCAGTAAAACTCGTCGATAATGGTGAATACGGCTGGCCCGTAATTCTTTTATCACTTCAATTCGTTCAATAATTTATTTTACGTGTTTTCCTTTCCTTAAAATAAGGACAACCCGTCCATCGGTACGGATACAGAATCTTGTAGGATCATAAACATTTAATACAGGTAAATTCAGGTAAGTCAAGCTAAGAGTGGGACGGTATAACGGAATATATACATGTGTACCAGGAATCAATATGTGTCAACGTTTTTAATGATCTTAAATGTGAATTAAATATATTATACAGACAAATGGGGGATCGGGGTTTTCCGACATTTCTATTTTAGCTGCAAATAATGTAAAATTATGTACGAAATTCACGTATTTAGATCTAATACCAGAGTGTTAATTGAGGATTGAAGGGGTAACATTATATAATTAACAGATTTGTAACACACCTAATTAAAAGAATCAGCAAATTTCAGATATAGGGTAAACTAATCGGGGGATAAGACGATTAACAAAATCTAGTGCACATGCATGCACCTCTTCTTGAATACTGTGCGGTCATTTCTAAGTCACCTTAATCCGTGGGTATAAGTTTACGGACCAGCTAATCGATTTAAACTAATGTTTTAATATTTTTTTCTCCTTTGTGACCAAAACTTATAAAACTAAAAAATAATGTAAATGTATTCAATCAGACATGTTCATTATTGAGATTTTCAATAAACATACATGACATTGTACAGTCAGTACTAGTGTTTAAAGCACTGAAAATTGAGATTTTCAATAAAAACACACCTAAAAGCAAAATTTAAAAAAAAAGTATATTGAGTATACTTGTCTATATAAAAATGTACTTGAGTAGTATGTGTGTTCTAAGGGCACATACTTTGATTTGCTTTCATTAAATTGTAAGGTTTTTAATGTTTTATATAAGCTTTACAAGTTCTGTTATATTGATTGGGTATGTGCCACAAGCTAGTATTCATGATTTATATCGCTTCAACGACTTCGACATAAATATGTTTTTGATTATTTTCATAAAGTATACAAAAGTTCAAGTTTGCTATGACCCTTAATTTTTTATACACATGACGATGTAAGTAATTTAAGTAAGTAAGTACGTGACGTACATGTATAATAATAATTCCGAAGGGAAAACAAGACGACGTTTATTTTATGAGATTTACTAAGTACATATTGGATATACTCAAAGAAATTTCCGTTTGTTTATGTCATTAATTCTTTTATCGTGTGTTTGTTTTCCAAAAGGATTATACCTAGAATTTTGTAAAGTGGGATTACTTATCATAATAAACTATAAGTAGCCTTATGTTGCATCTGAAGCTTATTCGCTGACTCCCTTATACTAGTATCACAAGTTTTATTTTGATTATTTATTGCTCCAAAGTAAAAATGTAGTTCATTCATTTAATGATAAAAAGTCATATCTCTTCTTTAGAAGCGGAGAATCAAAATGAATTTTTTTTTCTAATATAGAATAGACTCTGCTCACTTTCTTTGCATTAATAACTCAGAACCGACAAACTGTCGCCATTCTATTTGATGTTGCTCCCATTAAATAACGATTGAAAATCGATCTCTAAATTTTTTTAGAAGGAATATTAACTAATATCTGAAAGTATTTTACTAAATTTGTTTACATTTAGCATTTATTGATTGATATTCAGTTTTACTAAAGTGAAGTCTAAAAAAATAATGCTCGGTCCTGCAGGGGAAGTTCTTTCTTTGAATAGTTACAGCAAAAGCATTCTTTGTTTAAACCAACTTCTTTTTATTTTAAAGAATCAATTTGTCTTAGATAGATCGGGGAACTTTCATCAAAACAAATGCGGATTAATATTATTCTATAACTAAGATGCATATTGATCAACTACAAGTACATACCTTTCTATATATAAAATAAAATAGAAGACATGGAAATTCAAAATTTTTTTATAGCATGTATTTTTCCGGAGTTTTCACTGAATTTTTTCGATTAATAATTTATTTTTATAGATGAAATATATTTGTTTTAAATGAAACAATATTTAAAAAGCTTAAAGGTAAGATATATGTTTCAAAGTAATGCTTTTGTTATGTAATTAAGTTCTCTGCATGTGGTCTCGAAACATTAAAACAAAATTCTGAATTATTTATAACTGTTTCACCGACCGGGAAGGTATGTCAAAAAATTAGCATGGAATGCTGAAATAAACTCGAATTCAAAGTTAATTACACTGTTTAGACAAATTCTGGGGAGAATTGAAATGCATGCAGGCTAGTCGTATCAGTTTCAAAATATTCCTCCAGGACTATAATGTTTTGACCTTAAAATCAATACAAGTCCATATGTCATCTAATACAGAATCGATATTTCATAGTAGAGCAATAATGTAACAGAAGTGAGATGACATCTAAATATCATTACCTACAAAAACAAAATTATGAAACTTTTCCCTCTTTCGTATGGTTTAATGGACATTAAAATTTTTAATGTTTCGTTGATTAGAAGTACACATGTCGATCGATAATGAACAATTATCCTATGACCTTTGAAATAGACATTTATTTTTATGCATGAAATATTTTTATAGTTTGTTAATCATTTTCATGTGAATACAATCTCAACTGAGGGTAATTTTGTGTTTTATTTGAGCCAGAGACATTACATCTTATAGGTATATTTGTCACATTTCATACTCACTGAGAAACAAGGTTTGAATGAGAACCCAAAGCAATCAAACTTCTGTCATAATTTTATTAGAGTTAGAGTTTAGAGTTTATTAAAGTTTAATTAAAACTCATACTTTTATGTAAGAGGAATGGAGGTGAATTTAAGCTAACTGGAAAGAATTTAAAAAGGGTAAACAAAAATTTGCTAAAATTATATAAAATCGTTTTAAAGAAAAAATTACATGAATGAGGGATCCAACTTACCTAATAACTAAATTTCAAAATCATTTGATCTTTTACCTGGAATGATCAATTTTGTTTTAGACATTAGAAGATGAAAATTTCGGCAAAACGCGAAAAACAAGGCTATTTCAAATGCAGATTATTTATTTTTAAGAAAATTCAAGAGGACAAAGGGCAAAGCATGGTAACTACCGAATCTGGAGCCTTATTCGAAAACCAAAACACCGATAAGAATGGTTTGCAATTCAACTTCAAGAAAATTTGAAATCACAAATTATACCAAAAAAATTAACATCAAAACTTATAATTTTTAATCACTGTATAAAACCATTCTCCACGATAAATTTAAGTCCAGGCTTTTTGACATCATTGACAATGCTTTATCGATAAAAATGGAACTAGCAAATTTACTTACTATAGTACATTATTGTTCTCATTTGCAAAATTATTTTGTTAAAAACAATCTTAACTTATTGTACACACAAGTACTCTAAAGTTGATATTAAAAAGATACTTGAAATTCTGGTTGACAATATCTAAAACAAAGTTTTTGGAGACCAGGCCCCAGGATCATGAAACATCTTAAGCTTAAGCCAAAATCTTTATTTAATAATAAAATGTAGTAGAAATCAAGCAGACCAAAATTAAAATATTTTTAATTTTGTTCCATAGAGGTATTGTCATCTACAAATTTAGAAATAAATTCCATAATAAATAAATATTTTATAGGTGATTGAAAATTTGACTTAAGTCTAAGTTTGTTTCATGATCCTGAAGCCAGGTCTTTCAACAATACCTAGTATGTCGGGATTTCCATGAGTACTAATTAATAGCAGACTTATTTGTATTCATATGATGCAGAATTTATACACTTGAGGAAAACACTACATGTACATGTAACCGTTCCATTCAATTCGACATTTAGATATATCGAGTAAAACATTAGTTACTTCTATTCATATGTCAACTCGACATATCCTAGTTAGCTTGAAATAATAAATACCACAGAGCCTGACAAATCTCTTTTATATATGGATATCTACTAGAAATAGACGTTAATGGTATCCTAACAACAAAGCTGTATGATAAACTTAATGACTTCAACATTTTAATCGTCAATTTTCTTTACTCATAAAGCAATGTTCTCTTATTACCTGCTTTGGGATTCATGCTTCTCAGCTGATTCGATACGCAACCATTCTTTACATACGCTTCGAAACAAAGAAAGCAATTAAAACACCTTAATGAAACACGAATCAAGTCATAGTTTAGCAAATTCTATGGTCTACACAAAGATCTTGTCAGCAAAAAGAATCTACCATTAAGTCAAATGCTGACTGATATTTTTCATACTAATTTTGGACATTATTTACACACTGAATTTTCTATGGATTTTCCGTTTTCCCTGATCATGACAAGAAAGACACGGTGGGCAAGAACAGCATAAAGAGATGCTCACTTCTCCTCTATGGCACCTAAATGATATTTTAGAGGTCTTGTACTTGCCATGCTTTTGATTTGTATTGTTTGAATGGATATTTGAGCTTGAATACTGTTCGTCAACAAAGCTTCTTTTGGACAAAAGGAGATGTAGAAAGTAGTAGTATACCAATCTTTTTTAAATTAAAATTTGTAAGATTTACTTACACAACAAATCCTATTAGATGCTAGTGCTTGAAATATTTCAATTCTTAGATTATGAAACGAAATGTTCTTTAAAATCGATGAAAGTTTGAAAAAAAAATGAGAAACTTGGGAAATTGACAAATATTATGAACTACCTGGAACCTCTGTATATCCTTTCACTGGAACTAGTGCTCTTTTGTAAAACGAAATGACTTATGAATTTCTGCATCTTAAAAAGAAACATTCAACCAAACCAGGAACCAAAAAGGTCTTAGTTGAATTTGTTCTGTGTTTTTCTCGCAAATATCATTGAATCTATAATAAAAATATATAATTTCCGTCCAGTCGAGGCGATTTGTCAATAGGAATATGGTTTTATTAAACTGGTACTTAGCAACAGAAAATATTTGACAAGTGCATGTGAAATGCCATTTTCTTCTTCTGAATAGAGAATTATATAATTCTAATCTTTTCTTTCAGAAGAAGAAAGATGGGTTGTGCTGCTTCCTCCGAACCCAGAAAATCTGGCCCAGAGTATGGCCAGTACAGCATGCTGGGAAATTATCATCAGCAGGAGGAGACTAAACCACAGCAGAAGACAAATGGCGGCGGTCCACCTCCGGCCCCAGTAGACGAACGTCTGTACCACACAGACACGGAAGATGAGGTAAGATTGATAGAGCGAACAGGTTTCAAAGTTATTGATCTAGATGAGAGAGATGGTAAAAGTATTTAAGTTATTTAAAGTCGATAATTTTATTTGCAGTAATCCACACAGAGTTGATTTTAAAATGTTTTGAAAGCCAAAACAGAAAAGAAAACTTTTAAAAAAATGTTGGATTGAATACACGTTTTCATAAGAATATAAAATGTAAACTTAGTAATTACCAATCCGACTTCCAAGTAACGAGACTGATAATGAAATTTGTTCAATTTGGCCAATTCACTGATTTTTTTAAACTACAGGACGAAAATCGTCTGACACCACCACCGCCAATAGCAGATCCAAATAAACCAAAGGAGGAGGAACAAGTTCAAAAGAAAGAAGAGGAAGCTCCCCCTCCTTCCGTTCTTCTTCTAAAGAAAGAAGAAGAAACTCCTCCAGCCCCTGTAGAGGAGAAAAAGGAGGAAATTCCGCCACCCGCACCACCGGTAGAGGAAAAGGAAGAAGAGGAAACCCCGGCACCTCCACCACCGGTGGAAGAGAAGGAAGAAGAGTTAATCCCAGCACCCCCACCGCCGATAGAGGATTCTCCACCAGAGGAGACCGGGCCTAATGATGCTGGTCCTGGTATTGAGTCGGTGGTGGCAGCTAAAGCAGTGGCGGGTGAAATAAAAGATGAAATGACCCGGCGGTTAGGAGTAGATGTGGTGATTGATAAGGAGGAACTAGAGTCGGAGAGATACAGCAGTCCAGGTATGTTAATCACTAGAATATTTTGTGTCAACAGTTTTCGTTTTTGCCGTTTCAGATTTGAATTAGTTTAATTTTACCCTTAAAAAGCAACTATCAAATTGATGCATCCTTTTTCTTTAAATATATATTAGATATATATCTGAAAAATGTATTGAATACAAAATATAAGAGAAATAGGATCAAACTAAACAACGAATTAAGATTTCTGAACAAGAATTGAATTCTAAACGTAGCAGTACATAAATTCTACAAGGCAAAAAATTTTCTTAAGGAAAAATCTATAAATGAAATAGTGTTAAAGAATGAATCTTCTTAACGCTGCAATCTTGCCCCTTTTTAAATGCAGAATTTTGCCGTTTTAAATCACAACATTGTTATCTTATAGCTAAAGTCTTCAAGTATAGACTATGTAGATACTAATTCAGGATTTTTTAGGAAAAAGGCTTTCAATATATACATGACATCGATTAAAGAAAGTCGCATATTTCACTGTAAAATTTCGCCATTACGGCTATGTAGGTCATTGCAGTACTAGTACTTGAATAAGAAGGCGGGGCGTCTATCAAGCGTGCGATTAGTGTGAATACATTAGAGTGTGTTCGAAGTGTACTACGTTTTATAATTAAGTGACACCTAAAACCCCTCTTTTCTTATTGCTAGAGACCGACCAAATATAAGCATCTTTTTTTTTATTTGTCAGGCTTAACTTCGTTTTTCTGCTTAACTTACGAGTTACATTTGAAATGATTTATTAGAAAATCGTCAAATTATTTATATAAAAAAATACTCAATGGATTTTATGAATAGAGCGTATAACGCAGGATACACTTTTTCATACTTTAAAACATTATTTTTATAGCGATGATAATTAATCCACTAAGGCTTACAAATAATCCATTAAAGCTTATTACTGTTTCGTAAATAATTATTTCATAGTATGTACATATATAATTTTGCGAAATTCGTGTGCTACAACAAAAATGGTTGAATTATGATATAAAACATTATGTATAAAAGTTTGACTTTTTGTGCATAAAGAATAAAATCGCAAGAAAGTGAAAAATTAAACGTCAGTTTAACGTCAATATTATCGCTGCTAAATATAAAAAAAACATCAGTGTTAGACAAGTACATTCCAGATTGCATTATTAATCCATGCCATGCACAGACAAGTTATTGTGATATGATCTTCCTTTTTTAGGAATTATTATTTGTAGAAATCCACTCGTGTACATTTTGATTTTTACAAACTCTCGTCCTGTTCTGAAATAAATAATAAATCATTTCAAATACTTTTTTACGCCCCTTTTCATTCGATTTTGTTACTAATAATTATATTCAAATCTTTAATTGTTGTTAGATTTTGTGCCGATGCAAAATGTTATAACATTTGTAGTGTCGTCAGAAGAAATCCGGAGTTTCCCTCTATTCAATATTAGGGGTGCATTTTGTGCAATGTATTCGTCTAGTGATTTTTCATCCGATATATAGGTCTTTTCAACGTCCCATTGTTCAATGTGATGTACATAGACTACATACAATGTATACTTAGGAACAAAGGAAAATTTATAATATATATATTCACAGTATTTTTTTTAATTCTGTATTAATGAGATACAAGCAGTAAGTGCTAGGTTTGTACTACAAGCCTCCAAAATATATTTATATATACAGAAAACAAATCAAACATAATCGACTGAAATTTCGTTTAATAACAAGTAAATCAAAAATGTTAACACATCTTAAATATACCGGTATAAAAAAAATTATCCCTGGGTACATTACCCATTTGAAAATGATTTGACCATCGACAGCTCGCAACACTGGACACGATGTCGAATTGATCTGCTCAAAGCATGAAAGTGAATAGATTTGAGTCACGTGTTCAATGCTTTGTTATTCATGAGGTCAAAGGCGGGTTGAAATTTGTAAACAAGGTGCCTTTACTATAGGGACAGGTACCCGTGATTTTGCACCTTTTTGGAAAATAACATATGAGCGCACAACTGTTTCAATTTCTTTCATGAATTAAAATGACAAGTTTAACTCTTTACATTGACCCTATTTACTACAACTTGAAACATCTATGCGCTCATATAAAAAATGGGCTTGCAAAGTGGGGGTGTGGCCTAATGACTATGAGAAATCGATGTAAACAACGTACCCCTGCTATATTAATCAGATAAATACCCAATTACAGTGCAAGGAGGTGAAAATTGAAAATGAAATTAATAAACTACAATGTTTGGTGGAAAGATTGAGACAAAAATATGTAGGAAATCTTCAAACTTATTTTTTGTAAATTATCGGGGGGCCAAATGTGGACGTTTAAACGATTCATTCTTTGTGAAATACTAGTTCTTCTAGTGTTATGAAGCAGCTTAACATCATTTTGTTAATTTTGTTAATTTTCTTCGACAATGTCTTTTTGTAAAGGGAATAATGGTAAGTCCTCGGTGCTAGTTACTTCTATATCATCTGTCTGTTATGTTGTAACTGCATGGTTACCTGATACGGTTATTATTTCTGGTCTTTGTCTTTAATACATAATCTTTCTTATTACTGAACTATTGTCTATACATCTTTGCATGGGTACCAAATATTACAACCTAAATTCTATGTTTGTTGAACAGATAAATTGGACTGTTTTTTGTGAGTTTTAATCTGATAGTTTAATAGCAAGTATTACTAGGTATACTGCAAGTTTTAGACATGAAATTTAATAAAATTATGTTTTAAACATGCAAGTACTCTAAAGTGTAAAACTATGTAAAACTGTTTGCTAGTATTTTTATATGGTGAAGAATAAATGAAAATAGAAAAGTCTGCTTTATTTGCAGAATATCGGTAAATAGCTGAACAGAGATACTTCTACGATATGTAATAATGCTTTGACAGATGTAGAAATTTAAACAAGGATAGCCAATTTCATTCCATAGAAATAACAGTTAAAAAGCACCACAATGAAAGAAGAAGAAATGATCGAAAAATCAGAAATAATGGATCTAAGGCCTAAAGTTGGCAGTCAAATGTTTGAATTGTAAATGTTTAAAAAGTTAAGCAGGGTAAAGGTTCAAAGCTTATCATAGGAAGAGTCTGAAGAAGATAACGGATACAACCGAACATCATAAGAATTTTTTTTTCAAGACAAGGGTATTTATGCATGTATTATACTCACGAAGACTAGCTTGCAGCAAATGTACATGTACATAGGTGCAATTTTTGTAAAGAAGGGACAAAAAATGTATTAAACATTGATTAGAAGAGACTGGATTTGTTAATTTAAATAGATTAATCTTTTTCAAACTTAACATTCGAATCCTAAAATACCTTGATACATGTATACACCTTCTGGTCTATTCCTGGTAATTCTTCTTTTGATTTTTTTTTTCATTTTTCCTCATCTTGCGGTACAAAGAGATACATTTGCTAGATCAATCTCTTATAGGTATTTTCATCATTGGACTCGTTTCGATTATTCAACTATCAGTTAATAAATGGTACACTGTACTCTCTAAGTAACATTAAAGCCATATATGGCGTAACTGATCAAAAAATGTATATTTGAAAAATACAAAATTAAGTAAAGAAATATAGTTTATACATTTAAATTAAAACTTTTCATACAATTCTGAACTCGGAGAACACCTCGTTTCAACTAATAATACGATTTTATCTTCTCTGAAATGTGTTATCTAAATCTTTTGTATTTTCTTCCGAGTCGGAGAAAATTCCGAGAATCCAAATTAAATTGTGATATCTTTATAACGCAATTGACTTATATTTTGTAATTTACGGAAAAGTTCTATCTTTATATAAAGTGATGATACAAATAATAAGTTTTTATAATTTTAATCTAATAATTTTCATTGTACATACGCCATATATGGCTTTAAGCAAAGAAACAAAGATTTCCATCATCCTGAACTTCTCTTTTTTATTATTTCATAATAAAAATTAATTATCTTCCAGATAGTGGTGATTTCAATTGAATCTTATTTCAGTCAACATGGTTTTGAAAATACTAGTATCGTACTTAAGATTTTTTAGATGAATATTTAATAAGTACGAGGGACGTACAATAAATAATGTCATTAGCTCGATGACATACAACATAGTAGTCATATGACATAAAGCTTGACTTTCTCTCATTATTGAATCTTTAATGAATTGATAACAGTTTGTGTGACCACTTTTCATCGCATTATTTCATCGTGGGAAGCTGGAAAACAAGGGCTATTCGAGACACTGCATTAAAAATGAATGGTCAAGAATCAGTAAACTAGAGTAAAATTAAACGCTTCATTAAAGCAGCTGTAAAACTTGTTCATATTCCAAAAATATATTAACTGAAATATGTTAAAGTCACAGCAACCAATACCTATTTTATAGACAGGTGAACATGTAGATTTCAATAAAAAAAATTATATAATGGGCATCAAAAATGGGTACCGTCCTTTGTAACAATGACTTACAACAACAGATGTAAATTTACGAAATTTCAACAAATTATCACTGATTATGTTTTATTGACTTTAAGACACATAGCAAAATTGATAAAAATCATTTTGGGGATAGTTCATACTGCTTTAAATAACCATTTTATATATAAAAAAAAATTAATACTCAAAGGTCACCCTATATTTTGAAAAATGAGTGAAAACTACAGCGTGTAGGAATATCCAAACAATTCTTTTAAAAAATCAAAAATTGTACTTATCCACGTTTGTGTGAAATTCTAACAGAAAATGAAACTTGAATCCATTTTGCTTTAATCCCTCAAAACAAATTTACAATAAGATGCACTTCACAAAATTGCAAAGGCCTAAGAAGAGCAACGAATTGCAGGAGCATAAAACAGTTTTATATGCTCTTTTCAGAAATATAAGCGGTCTTGTTCTCATATTCATATTCGGGGAGGAATTTTAAATATCTGGAGGAGTCTAGAAAGCAATTTGTTTGCAAAAAAATTGCAAGGTTTATGAGAGGAAGGAAACAGAATGAGGAATACACTACATTAAATGTTTTCATGACGGCGGCCAAACCCACAGGCCATGAAGAGTAAAGGAGTTTTAGGGATTAACAGAAAGTAAATGTTTTGTCACACCAACAAAATTTGTCAGATCTTTCAACCTTTGACTAGTTTCATTTCCTAAACTTAGAAAAACATCTATCAGAAAGAAAAAAACAAGTACAGCAAATCAAAGGATCTGCCATATTCCAGTATACGAAGGGTCATACTGAAAAATGTATTCGAAAAACAATTAGATATTGAATGAAAATGTTACGGATATGCGTTTTAATTGAAAGAGAATATTTTAGTTAAATCATAATGACTAAGTCGTAGAAAAGCGTTTTTTGTTTCTTTCCGAGGCCCCAATGACATTATTTATTGAACTCCCCTCGTATACAGCTTTAATTTTTTTTTCAAAAGAAAATGTGGTTTGTGCATAATTTTCGTCCACTTTTCCACAGAACATTTTTATTATTTCTATTTTTCAATCTATGACAACGTACTTAAAGACTTTTCGAATTTATATCAATACATGCATTCTAAATCATATCTTAATAATGTCTTATATACATACTTTTAGAGCCACCAAAATTTGGGGAAGACTACGTTCAAAATGATCTCGGTCAATTTGAAAAGCACATGGATTTCCGGAAAAATCCCGAGGATTTTGATTATGAGACGCGCCCTCAGGTTTCCCCTGGACAGCTCTACGTGGACCACGACTTTCCTCTTAACGTAGCCATGGGCAGTGAGCATGGCAGGAAACCATTGGAATGGAAACGCCCACCAGTAAGTGTGGAAACGCCTATCTGTAAGGGCAGAAACGCACGTTTTAGATCATGGACAATTACTTTAACCACAGTTCGCTGACATGAGCTTTTCACCAGGTGATGTCGTCACCATATGAGTGCAAAATTCACGAGAGAGATGTTGAACAACAAACAAATAAAAAAATAATTAACCACGATGAAATATTCAATTGATATAAGAAAATTTTACTATGAAATTCAAGTTACCAATTCTTGAATGTTATAATTGTGGCAAGGATAGAAATTAACTTACCCACAACTCCTAGATTATTGTTTGAATTTTTCTTTTTAGGAGTTTGCCAGTGATCCCTGTCTATTCTCAGAGGGGACCAGTCGTTATGACATTGGACAGGGATCCATAGGAACTTGCTGGTTCCTGTCCTCAGTGTCTAATGTAGCGGATAAACCACGGCTCCTCAAAAGAGTATGTTAAATGTTCTTTATATACATGTTTTATTTTAATTTTGAAAGTACTAGTATCATGATCATATTAATTCATTAATGTGAATGAACTCAATTTTTACATTAACACAACACAACATGTACTCAACAACTGTAATAAACATATCATGAGTTTGAATATTTTCCACCTAAAACGGTTTTCAGCAGTTATAATGAGTTTTATTTTTACTTGTCGGTAGAATGAAACCTATACACATATTGTATTATCATATTGTTAATATTAAATTAACAAAGGAGGTGGATGCTGATTTTCTAAGTCCGTATCTTTTAATCAAGTTTACATTATTTTCAGATTATTCCAAGGGATTCTTACCCCGTGGGAACCCAGCAGTATGACGGAATCTTCCACTGTAGGTTCTGGAGATTTGGTTACTGGGACGACGTCTTTATTGACGATTATCTGCCAATCATTTATGGCAATCAAATTTACTCCGCCCACTCCAACACAGACCCTAACGAAATGTGGGTGGCTCTACTGGAAAAGGCCTTTTCAAGGTATCCGTATATGTAATTTATTTGTCGCGAACGATATTTAGTGGGAATTAGTTTTTCAAAACTTTGCCGCAAAATAGAATTAACCACCAAATGTTATATACGTTTTCAGTAAATGTTCACACTAAAAGACTTGTATGATTGTTGGATGAAGGTGATCGTAAACATACTTTAGTAATAGATTTATATACCAATATATGCATAGAGGAAAATGGAGGTGTATTGCATATCAAAAGGTGGTACTTGAACCACAATTAAAAATGATTTTAAAAACCTTATTATAATTTGATAGTTATAGTAAAAGAACAGATGTAAATGTATTGACGGAATATGCAGAAATGATACAGTAATAAATTTCACAAGTCTATTTGAACAAAACAAACCCTTGACAGAGTAAAAACACACATCAGAGGTTAAATCAGGTACCAAGGATGAGACAGCATTATTTCCTGTCATCTAGTTATACCTGCTGTTTGGTCCTTGTGATTAATGAGCAAACAAAAAAATCGTAGACTATTCGGTGTGAAAATAATTATGATTTTGTAGAGCAATGACGAAAAATCCAACGATCAACAATTGATTGTATTCGCTAACAAGGTAATCAACCACAGATCTTGTGAATAGCTGACCTTCAACAACACTGTTCTGTTGATATTCTTGCATCACCAAAATAATTTACCTCCTTTATCAATTGTTCGTAAGTCTAGGACATCCACCGGCATATCGAACAAACTATGAGACAAATTCCATGTGTAGGCGATGGGATTATTGCTACAAAAATTAAAGGAATAGACAAATAAAATTAGTACGTTTATTATGAAGTTTTTTTTTTTTGCAAGGTTGCTATTAACTTATCCAAATATGAAATAGATGTCTTTCATTCCGAGTTTAAAGATATACGAGGGCTGTTCGAAAAGTTCGTGGACAACTGTCATATCTCTTTTATTTGACGTCATATGTTATCCAAATTTGGTAGAAATATTTTAACAATAAATCCAAACGATATGTATTAATATTGACAAAATATTACGATTGATTAAAAACTTATCCAGATTTTAAAAATGCAAAAATCGGATAGCGGAGCAGGTCAAAATTTAGTCAGTTATAGAAAATACAATAAATAATGTCTTAAGCCATGTTCTCAGTAAAATGGAGGAAAAACGAAAAACTACCTAGAAATTAAAATTAAGAATTGATACATCGATACGTGTACAAAAATATGGTTTTATATTTTGCTTTGTTGAAAAGAAATCAACTTGAGAAGATAGTAGTCCTTATTGAAAACGACAAAAACGACGACGTTTTAGAACGTCACGGAGCAGCAAATACCGAAGCAATTTTGTGTTTTTCTCAGGAAAAATCCTGAATAAACTCTAAAAATGTTGAAGGAATGAAAAAATATAGTCACAAGCGAGTTGTACATGTGTGTACAAATAGTACAGGCACTATATGAGTGACAGAGACTCTGTGTCGGATGAGGATGACCTGTGAAGAAACAGTTTAACAGTAAACATCTGAACAAGACTTTAAAATTTGAAACGTAAATGAAAGACAAAGGCGCTTCAGAGTTGCTTATCCTGTGAAAGCAGAGTTAAGTATTTAAGAAGAAATTAAAACCTTAACAAAGGAAATTACACAGTGAGATCAATTTAAAAAAAAAAATAAATGTCAAGTATTAGAAAAAAAATTAAATGAATGAGCATTGGAATATTCTGTGTGAAATGTATAGGTATAGTATCTATTATAAATTCTCGACGCTATATGTTGACGTTACATTGCCGTTTTGTGTGCTCCGCGGGTACAAAACATGTTGATTTTAAACTGAAGTAAATTTATTTGTGTTAAAACGAATGGTATGAAACTTCACACATCAACAAAACAAATATTTTTACATATTATAATGTGCTTGTTTTAAATTTCCAATGAGTAATATAACGACGATGGACATCGTCCACGAACTTTTCGAACAACCCTCGTATATGGAATCAACATAAAAATGAATGTCGGTATTTCGATGTATAACTCTGAACTCGAAATAAATGATAGTTAAGAGTCTCATACAATTTGGAAATTTTAGTAAAAAAAAACGTAACAAAACTTTTGTGATGAACGTGATAACTTTAACTTATCTATCGTAAGCTTCCCTGGTTTAGGTAGGAATAAATCCTAATCTCCTGCATGTTGAAGTTCCAAGTTGGTTTGTTTTGCAAATTCGTTCTTTGCGTACGAACAATATCTTGAGTAATTTAAGGCATATACTGTTCGCAAACAAACTGATGAGACAGGACTATGAACAGTATTATTTAAGGTTATCATTTCATGGGACTTATCGTTTATACAATGACTTTTCAGCAAATACAATATAACATTAAGCAATATGATATATGAGGTTTATCCTACACATAGTTAGGCCATTATTTAAACACTGAATTGTCTACGTATATTTTTCCCTTTGCTCGACCATGACGTGGAGTACATGACAGGTGTGAACCGCAGACAAGGGATGCTTCCTCCTCAATGGCACCTGATCAAACCGACGATGTTATGAGAGGTCTATGTTTCCTCTGTATTATTTCAATGGACCTTTAAACCTAATTACTGTTCATTGTCTTCAATTTCACTGTAACTTAGGCTTGTCCAAAGTATTTAAAGATACAAAGTACTACGTTTTGCTTCAAATATAAGTTGTAATATATTATTTCACTACACACTTTTATTTTGACATAAGCCTTTACATTTTGATACATATTCATTTATTATAAGACTTTGTCTTTAGTGTCATTATCCAAAATAAGTTGATTTATTTACTTGATCTTCCCAGAATGTATGGTAGTTATACGGACGTTTCTGGGGGTATGGCTGCTGATTCCTACATGGCTCTGACTGGGGGCGTTCCTGAGGACATCAGTCTCAAGAAATTGACAATGGAACCTGAACAACTGCACACACGTGTTAAACACGCCCTCTCATCTGGAGCTGCCGTCACGTGCAGTGTCCCAGTAAGCAACAGAAATCTATCATTTTTAGTTGATATGAGTTCTGTTATAGGACTGCATCAAGTACATTTTTTTTTAAAAATTCAGTAGTGTTACAAGCAACTATTCAGTAACATTACACATAAATAACATAACATACAACCATTCAATAATACATGTATAACATGTTATCTTTCATTGATATAACAGGCAACAATTCAATAAAAAAAACAAGCAACCACAAAGATACAAAAGAGGTAGCATTTTTACCAATCTTTTATCTTTCCCAATTTTTTTAATAACACCATTCAGGAAAATGATTTGTATACATTGTAATTAACAGGCAGAGTTTGATGGTCATCACGGTTTGGTGGGAGGACACGAGTACTCATTGACAGGGGCTGTCATGGTATGTCTATAAAAACAAAAAAGACTACCTGAATCACAATAAAATGGCGAATTAAATCTCTTTGATGGTAATTTTTAGTAAAGTTCATGGGAAAAGATTCAGGTATTTTATACATAATACCCTAAAGCTAAATTTAATATTATAATACCATATCTTTAGCAAGGATTTAATTTTGGCATTATTAGCGAAGGTTATGAAATCGTTAAAATTGAATATCACTAAAAATTAATGGCGTTTTATTTTGACATAGCTTCCTTAGTGAACATTTTAAAATCGCTTAAATTACATCTCGCAAAAATAAAATACCATTTTTAAGGACAAAACCCTTGCCAATAAATTTGCATCTCGATAAAATTTCCACTTATACGGTAGTTATTTATCAATTAATGAATCAAATTCTACCTGTTGGTAAAGATAAAATTGCATTATATAGTCAACTAATCAGAATATACTTTTTTTCTAATTTTAGGTAAATGGAGTTCGACTTTTCCGAGTCAGGAATCCCTGGGGAAACACAGAATGGACTGGACCATACAGTGATGGGTTTGTTTATTATATACATAGAAAATATGTAATTTTCATTACACACTCACTAACATTGCCAGACATGCATAAATTACTATGTTCCTCTCCAATTTTGTTATGAGGGTATGATAATCATAAAAATACTCCCTCTTTACTGTTAGGGATTATATGGTAGAATGTCCAATATCACCTGAAATTTTACAGGAGCCGTGAATGGGAGAGTATTCCTAAGGACTCTGTTGATGCCCCTAACAAAGATGATGGGGAGTTCTACATTTCTCTGGACCACTTCCTTAATTTCTTCAGTACTCTGACTATTTGTAATATCACACCTGACTTCGACAGCGACGGATCCTCTGACCACCTCAGTAAGTTTTGTTGTAATTGATGTTTAGGTGTTTGTGGCATGGTAAGTCCCTTTTTATAGACAACTCAATTTGATTAAAAAGAGTAATTAATTATGATCAACTAACTGAAAAAAATATATGAGTTGAAATGAACTTTAGGAAACCTTTTTCATAAAAAATAAAATTTTATATCGAGTGGTTAAAGCTCATCTTTAATTTTTTTTTTTTATGAGCTTCGAGCAACATTTTGAAAGTGGATACGTATTTTTTGTGCTTATTTAGTATAAATTGTTTATTGTCACATGTAAGAAAAAAAATCCACAGACTTTAATTTCTAAATCAAATAATGTTTTCATTTTATAACTATAAAACCATTTATTGAAAAAGTTTCTTTATGAAATTATCAATAAATATTTAAATTGAAAAAATGTATTTTTCCTTGAAATAAAAAAATCAAAATGCTGAAAAAATGTTTGGATATGAACGCTTTTGATAGGTATGTCGGAATACATCAAACAAATCATTCATCATTCATTGGCATTAGTATAAATATTTTCATATATTTAATTTGTTCCTTGTAGGAAAAAGGGAATCATGTCTTGAGTGTATTTCATAAAAATATGATTCTTTTTGTGAACAGAATATCTTTGCATATGAAAAGGATCCTTACCGTATTTCATATAAATGTGTTTATATTTGTTAACAGATTACTGCACATCTCTTTATGGAAAATGGGAGGGCGAAGAGGCAGCAGGATTCAGAGATAAAATAAAAAATCCCAAATTCCAGTTTTCAATTGATGAATCAAGTAAGGATTATTAGCAGGATCTATATAGTTGTTAGTCGTATGCAACAATAGGAATATGCTTAAAGGAAAGTTGGGTGTTGCACCAAAACCGAATCCGATCTTTTTATTAATAAAATTTAAGGAAACTTCATAAAAATCAGTTTTAATGATGTCCTTTAAATATTGTAGTGAATCATGATGGTATTAATGTTCTAAAAAACAAATTTTTATTTTTATTGTATCAAAAAATGAAAATAAGAAAAATGATATTAAGCTAATTTATTTAATACATTACATTTGATCAGCCCAAATTTAACGATACAAGAAACAAAGATCTTTCTTATTTTTATTTATGGGTTTTCAATAAAATTTCCAAGTAGTAGTGCTCATTCAAATATTGTAGTGAAAGATTATGAATTGAATATAGTGAATAAAATTCATGAACATAGATATGATTCGGGATCAAGTAACTATATTAACGAATCACTTGGATGTATATTCTAGAATATCTTTATTTCAAGATTCGTGGCAAAGTCTTGTCTAAATAACAAATACAACAAATACATGACAATTCTATCAAACACATTTGGAATTTACCAAGTAAAACATTGATATACAGTCGGCAGGGGATACTCACTCCTCCATGGCACCTGATCCCACCTCTGATGTTTCGGAGGTCTGTGTCTGCTCTTCTCTTATTCAGTATTGTTTATTGGACTTTAGAGCTTGAATACTGTTCGTTATCTGCATATCTTTATTTATCCTAGGCGTTGATGCAGATGGAAACGTTCCTTTTGTTGTCCAGATCATTCAGCGTACAAAACAGAGAAAAGCCAAAAAAGTTAACATTCGTGCTGATTTATACAAGGTAAGACAAGGATTAGAAATGAGAAAATATAATATTGATTCACAATATTTTTTCTTCGTGCATACATGTATAAATGATGTGTACATATTTGGGAACAAACTCATGTCAACACTCTTCTCTAGACATCACTTGAAAGTTGTCAGAATTATTACCCATTAAGTCAGGATTTAAAATACACTTACCTATTTTTTGTTGGTTCCAATTAGATGTTTAAACTTACTTTGAGAACATTAACCCATAAATTCTGGCTAAGTGGGTGACTAATTTTGGGTAAAACTGCTGAAACTTTTTATTTCCCTTGATGTTTTCAAATTGGATTATTAGATTTTCTAAACGACAAACTCTAATTACTTGTACATCCCCTATAAGATTTTGTCCTACTATACTTTACGGAGTTACAAAATTGCTTAAAATCTTCAGGTTTTGGAGAGTGGATCTAACGATCTCCTGGTTCTACAAGAAGAGGGAATTCCAAGCAAAAATAATAACTACAGAGGGGATTCCCAAACTTCCTTCCGGTTTTGCATTAAACCTGGGAAATATGTGTGTATACCCTCTACCATGGAGGAAGGCCAGGAGAAGGAATTTATGTTGCGTCTTTACAGTGCTGGTCCACTTGGAGATATCACGTACCTACATTTACATACATCTACATTTTTAATTACAAAAAAAAACTTAAACACTGATGAATTGCTTACAAGTGTGTTTCATTTTAAATGCCATGCAGGTTCCATGTAAAATAAAAGTACAAACAATATAGTCATTATTGATATTATTTGAATTCACTTTTGTAAAGATAATCCTGATTCTTTTGATTTTTTTCCCTTTTTTGTTTTTGTTTGTTTTCATTTGAAAAAAATACGATACGAGTATCTGAATGGACTGTCAAATATTTGGCCATCAGAAGTAAAATATATTTAATCTTTCTTCAGAAAAATCGATTCGAATGAGAAAACCATTATGAACTGCAGCGGAGAGGGAGCAGAAAAATACGGTAAGTACCAACTCTTGTGTTGATGAAGTGAAATTTTTTTTTCAATGGTAAAGTTTTTAAAATGTTACTTCTTAATTTTAGGTCATATAAAATGTGTCACTGGTCAGTGGACAGTGGGGTCAAATGCTGGAGGTCAGGTGTCACACAGCAGTTTCAATATCAACCCCCAGATTAAAATTGACATACCAAGTACGAATCGTTCTTCTTTCTCTTTTCTTCTTTCTCTGCAGTGAGATTCGTAATGTTCTCATGGAAAATTGTGGAAATATCTAAAATAGATAGTTATTTTTCAATAATATTGTACATATATAATTAATCTTATACAAAATGTTTAATTTCACATCAACCAGGTTCTCAAAAAGTGAAGATTCAGTTGTTGTCAAATTCATCGGAACCTGAGTATCCTATTGGGTTTAAACTGTTCCAGGTAAATACTTTAACATTCATCAAAATCTTTATCATCAATTTATTTTTACTGTTAGTGTTGATCTAAAAAACTTTTTAAAAATCCATTTATACTGTAAACATGGACTTATCATAGCAGCTAACATATTTGATTAAACTTTACGAATCAGATGCCCCCACTGGTAACAAGACGGTAGAATTTTGTGTTTCTTACACATAATGTACAATATAGTATTACTCATCATATATAATAGTTTGAACAAAAACGTTATTTAGTATTTCTATTATTTGCTTTAAAGTGCTAAAAATTGGCACTTTCTGAAATATACAATATAGTAAATGTTCCTATATTTTGAGATGGTCCCTTAAAAATACCTGGACGATAGATTTCGCCCAAACTTTGCATGTACACTAAAGTTAATGATGGTTATATATGGTATAAAAATGAATAGTTTCGCTATTGTAGTTTTCACGCAATAAAACCCCAGTCGGCCCCCTTAATTCAATATCACTTCAGTTATATATTGAGTTTACTAAAACATCTGCTGATATGTCTCTCAGACTTTCATATAGCGAAAACACTCATCAAAAAACTCATATATTATGTACTTTCATTTCCTCAGGTTGATGGAGACCCAGTTCCGGCTAGTTTGGATTGGTTATACGAACATTACGGCAATGCTACAAAGACGGTTGATGGAGATGACGGACCGTTCGTCATGGGAACCTCCGCCCCTGCGGAATATTCCCTGAATGCCGGTTCCTACATCTGTCTGCTCCACATGGATCAACCAGACACGGAGAAAAGATTCGCCTTCGTCATCCGTTCCGAAACTAATCTGGATAACGTGGAGTAAGTTATACTATGATATATAATTTTTGTCCTAGGCTCATAGTTAGCTTTGTATAATTAATCAACGTTTCCAACGAAGTTATTTTTTTTCCATTTAAAATACTGAGAAATCGGTTATTTTCTTTGCGTTTTAATTTTTGTTGTTTTCAATGCACGGAGAGACCTACGAAATTATGACGATCACAAAATTTAAAATTTCATATGCAATACTACTTTAAAACGTTCCCCAACCATAAAATCAAGTCCCCACAAGCCAATATTTTTTCCACAAACCTCGAAAACTTGACACCACAAAAATGCTTGATTTTATAAAAATATTGTAAACTTAACGGTACAAATTTTCTCATGTTGATAAGATTGGTAGTCAAATGTTAACTCCCTAAAAATGTTTTAAATCCTATTGGCCTGCAATAATTGTTTTTAAGTTTCAAGTTAACACATGCAACAATACATTGTTTATAACTAGATATTTCATATATACTGCAATGGTCAACATTTTGATTTCGTTTTCAGGACACATCAAATGGAGTGAAAAACGAGAAGTGCTTAGGCTCAAATGCAATCCACTGAATATTTGGAAAATTGAAACTTCTCGGGCAACTGGAATTGTCCTTATTATAATTTTAGAGACATTAAATAAATCATCAATCAAGACTTTCTTCATTACATGTACCTGTTCATATAGAAACTTTACCCATGTGCTCTGAATTGTTCTTGTTGTTAGTTGTATAATATATATTTATATTTTATACTCATAAGGAATTTTGACTGTAAATACTTTTATTTATTAATTTATTTTTGTAACCAAGAAATTTTATTAGCATATGTGACTTACAACAGAGGGAATTCCAATTCTCATTATAGAAATTTTATTCAATCTGTTTCTTATGTTTTTTTTTTGTTTTTTGTTTTTTGTTTTTTTTTAATAAATTTGCATTATTTAAAAGCTACTTAAATGAGATTTTAGTTTTAGTACATAAGTTATTTAACTGTTATATGGCGACATCGAGTGGATGTACTTTATCAAAACCACGACCAATTTTAACCTTCATTATCGGATATGATTTAATGAAGTTGCCACTGCTGGATCAATGGGCATGCGTCTCAACATACTGTATGTTTATATGTTAATATTAGATAGCTTAAAACAGTTATATGAGTATGTTGATTTTTAATAACTCTGCAATGTTTTCTCCTAATTCCATCCAACTCCTTTGTGATTATTTTAAGTTAATTTTAGTTTTTATAGGTATTTCGACCAATGTTTTTTAACGTTGTCGACTCATCAAAAGCAAATCTGTGATATTATTTTGCTTTGATAAAATATGTAGAGAACTTAGCTTACTAAGTTTGTAGTTTTGATTTTTAGAGTCCTAACAGATCCGTCCAGATTCTTTTTTTTTATTTTTATTTGCCTATTTTTTTTTATCAATTTTGTTGCTTATTTATTATATTATATTTTAAAAGATAAATGTATTTTGTTTTCTTCTTTTGTAATTTTATGACCTCATTATGATATTTATTTCATAAATTTGTTGTTGACGTATTTGTTCGATCCTTAGACAATTGATAATTTTATGTTCACAACCTGTTTCTAGTTTTCATTTGATGTCTGATTATATATTTATAGACTAAGTGTATCTTATGATAAAAGTCTTGACTATATTAAACTTACAATTTACAAATGTAGCTTGTGAAGAATTCGATTTAAACCATTATTTTCTGACAATATAATTTTATTTGCTAAAATAAAGATATTTAGATAATAAATATATGTTGCTTACTGTCAATTTCAATGGTTTATAATGTTCTATTATTTTGTATGGTATGTATTTTTCTCATTCTTATCTGACCACCGTGTCCTTTTTTTCTCAGCAAGACTCTTGTTTTTACCACTTTGTAACCAAAGGGAGTAGCAGTATTATATATTACATTGACAACGTATATGACTCTTTCTGTCTATTTATAAAGAATAATAATTATTATGCTATGTCTGAAGAGGTGTTTTAATGCATAATTATCGCTGTATTTATATAAAAAATTGTATATTTTACATGTTCAAGTTCTTTGCAGTTCATAGATAATTTAAATATATAAGAGTTCTATTCATTTTGTTTTCATTGTTTTTTTTATACTTTCATAAACAATATTATATTACCAAGATGTGAATTAGAACAACGTTTCAAAGTTTTAATATCAAGTTCCAGTAACGTTTAACAATAAGTAATATTATACTTTCATGTAAATTACTTGAATCTGATTCGTCGAGAAACATTTGTTAAAAAACACTATTACCCGCTGAATAATGAAGCCACGCCCTCCCGCATAGCAACAGTCAACATTGCATGACGACGGTTGATATTCCAAAAAATAGCGACTACGCAGAATTTATGCGCGCACGGTTCACTGTTATATGTATTTGTATAAAACATTCAGTATAATATAATAAATATTTCATGTAGTTGAGTGTAACATTGAAAATTTTCACCCCTCGAAAACCTCACTCAACAACATGCAATATTTATATACAATTTTTTAAAACTGAAATTTTTTTTAGAATACAAAAAAAAACCATATTTATTGTGTGTATATATAATGATTTGTGAAGATAACGAACATTCGTGGTTCCGAAAAGTCCAGTTTAAGATGTGACATAACTTGTTAGAATGGGCATCTGGTGCATCAACATTGGTACCGTACATGTATACTAGTATGACATATAAGTTGTGAGCAAAATCACTCGAGCGCTTCTGAAAACAGGTTGAATGAGGTGCCATGGAGAAGTGAACATCCCTCGTTGGCCGGTCACACCTGCCAACTCTTATCATAATCAGAGTAAAAATCCTTGAGCAATTCAGTATGAGAATAATAGTGTAACATTTTATTTAGAATAGGTCAATTGGATAGATTTGGTTTGTAAACACGGAAATTTAAAGAATTGTGAAAGGGTAATTTTACACGAAAATTGTTATTTTTGCAACATCAATTTATTTGCTAAAAGCCTGTAAAGCTTAATTAGAACAATCATTTAAAAAGATTTTCAATTTTCGAAAAATTATTTTAAACATTAAATATTGTATTGGACTTCAAAAAAAAAAATTGATTGGTATACCTTATGTACATGTATAATACCCAAAGATCCTGCTAGTCGATTTCTTTCACTAGTTCAGGCAATACAAAATGCTAGATAAAATTTTAAAAAGTTTTAGACGAATCTATTTAATTTAATTTATTTAGTTTTGCTCAATATTACGTTGTAATCTCGTGTTTTAACTATAAACGTGACAAAGAAGACAAAGACTATTTCCTTGTCTTTTATTACTTCATGGGGTTTTCTTATTTCAATTCCTTATCAAAAGCTTTTGATCAAAATGCAGAGTTATCTAGGTTTCGTTTTCTCTTATGTAAGTCAAGAACTACTAAGTATAATTATAGTAAATGCTATTTTTCATTTCTGTCCCTTTCTGTTATGAATAAATCAAACCTTTGTTGAAGTGGATATGTACGTGGCATACTTTCCGCGAATTTCAAGTTATTTTTAAAAGTATCACAATTGACAGCGTTTCTAATCGTTGATTAAGTATAGATTAATTCATATCCTAAGGAATTTCTGCCTCCTCATTGAAGTATAGTACAACTGATTCATTATTAAATCTAGTTACACTTTTTCATCTATTCATCCATATTAATCGGTCATTTTATTAAACAACACTACTGCGTTTAAATCATTTAAAAGGTTGAATATATTTTGTCCAGTTATGCAGGGCTTCATAGTGGAACGCTTTTCAGTTTGGTATTTTTTTTTTGCGTTTTATGGTTCATTAAAACTGTATCGGTTTCCTTGAAATTTTAACATGTAAAACATACTTGTATCAAAGTTCAATGATTCTAATCCTATTTTTGTGTTTTAAATACAGCAGTGCTAACTAAGTATTACACGGAACTGTAAAAGAGAAACTGCCTTTAATTAGTCGCTGCTCTTTAGAAAAATGAAGTAAACGTTTTGGGTATTTCTCTGCACAGAGCTGTGGATAATTATAGACAGATAATGCAAACACTGCACAATCTAATTTTAGAGAAACAAAATGTATTTGTGTGCATTGAAGCGTATAAGGGTAAACTAATTTTGATGAATAGACACGAATATCGCGGAAGAAAAAAACATTTTGAAGGACATTTAATCTGTACAATATCGAAAATAAAATTCATGTAACCACACGTTTGTATATGTGTTTGGCGATTGCTAATCTGAATTGTGTGAATTGATGCATGTTTAAGTACGAGTTTCTTATTAAAGTGAATTGAATATCATGTGCTTTTCTGAGAAATATGATTCGAAGAGGATATCTAATTTGAAGGACATCAGACCTAGATTTTCATGGCACTATGTACGTGACGTATAACTAGAGTTGTTTCACTGAAAAGCAAGTTTGAAGAGAGATGAAAAGGATTTAAACTTACTCAAAGCAGGCCCAGATTTAGGGAACACAGGAAAAGACATTAAAGAGTAAATTGGTAGGTTACCCAGGTGCATATTTATTGCAATTTGTTTACAAAGTAAATTGATAAATGATTTGGAGAATGGATAATGTTAAATATTGTGAAGATCAGCCATGCAAGTTCGAAGCTTTTTTGTAAAATACTAGTATTATCAAAAATACCCTCTAGTGTACGTTTCTCTCATTGTGACTGCAATATTTTTGATATTTTGAAAGTTTTTCTATTGAATACCATACATTTGATGTCAAAGAGTCTGAAAACAATAAATTCTTATTTCTTGTTAGGGTGATTTGAATTGATGTGCTAATTTAATACACTTTCTGTTACTTTCGGTTTGTTATTATTTTACTAATTCCTTTTAAATATTTTTATGTACCCTTTTCAAGATTTAATAGATCATTTCTTGAAATAACCAGTTAGATCTATTCTGTTATCTATCTTTCTTTTAGTTGTGAGTTTAATAATTACGCTTACCGGTATATTGTAATATTTGTTTCATATATCTCCTGTCTAAACATTATATATATATTTATAAAAGTATATTGATGCACTGTTACAACGCACTTTGAATTTTTTTTCAAATTGCGTTAAATTTGGGATCAAAACAACGCATTTTGGACAAATAAAATGTCTTTTCAAAGTGCTTTAATATCGACCATATTAACGCACTTTGAAAAAAATGTGTAACCTTATGGCTTGGTCAATATTCTTGCAAATCTTAAGTATGATAAATAATTGGTCCTGTTTGATAACTTTTCGGTGATAAGGTCACTTCAGGATGTGAAAATGAGCAGTTTTGATTTCCCTCTTAAATGTTTTACTGTACTTAAATTTTTCCAGTTTGCATGCATTTTAATGTAAACTAACATTTATTGATAGATTTCAAAATCATACCAGTTATGCAAATACATATATTTGGGTTAGCATTGGCATCGGTACCGAGGGGGGACGGGGCTTAGACACAAAAATGTTTTGCAAATATATACAATAATATAGGTATTGAAATTTGGGAAATACATTGGGGGCCACTGTCAATTTGCTACCGACGACTATGTATAAGAAAAAAAAGAGTTGGACTAAGAGACCTTCTACTCGTCTTCTCCTTGTTCTCAATGAGGGTAAATCAAAACATGTAAATTAAACAGTTTTTCGAAAGATATAATTATATCACAAATATTAAGATCTAAGTCTAGAATTTTTGTTTTATAATATTTTTTTTTCAAAGTGCGTTTAACGTACCCATAGTAAAAAAATTTTGATATACAGTCTTAACGCACTTTGAAAAATCTCCAAAAGTGCGTTCAGTGTGTTTCAATTAACGCACTTTGAATTTTTTTCAAAATGCGTTGCTTTTGTCCCAATTTTAGCCCACTTTGAAAATTTATCAAAGTGCGTAATTTTTTCAAAATGCAATAACCATATACTAGTAACTATATTGCCAACAAAAGCTAAATTTCTTATTTCTGTCTTAATCGAAAAACATTCTGAATTGCAGGGCATCCTATATTTGGGAATATGTATAGTCGAAATGACCTCGGTCAGTTCGAGAAGCATCTGGACTTTAGAAGAAATCCAGAGGACTTTGATTTTGAGAGCCGACCAAGGGTGTCTTTCCGTCAGCTTTACGTTGATGATGATTTTCCTTTTGGTGTGGCAATGGGTAGATCTAGCAGACGACAACTTGATTGGAAACGCCCGCGGGTATGTGGACATGTATATAATGGGACTGCTTCAGTCATGTCAATGAAGATTATAGTAGTGATAGCTTATAACTCACAGAGTAGTTTTACGTTGAAGTGAGATTGAATATTAACCACTTCTGTTTCTATTATTATGATATTTAATTAGACATATTTTGGATTTGATTAATGAATGCTTAAATTTCTATACCACAAGGAAGTGTTTGCCAAAATAGGGAAAAATAATAAATTGCACGATGGATTCTATTTCATAAACATTCAAAGTTTTACATTATTCTTTTTATTCTATATTAAATAATGTATTTTAAGTTTAAAAGAAAGATTTATAATATACTTCATAGGCTCCTTACCATTCATAATTTTGAAGATCAGCAAAATTGATTTCTTTCAAATCTTGTACATGTACATAATCTCGCAAATTAAAGGGTCTACATAAAAAAATTGCCCTTTCTCGATTTGTATGTTTCTTTATATATCTTTACATGCTTCATGCAATTTCTGTAAAATGCAATACGTATGATGAATTAACAAATGAAGAAGTCCGAGCTTAGTTTTGAAATTTTGTATTTTTTTAAATAAATCATCGTTCAATATATATCAATCGCAACTTCTCGGGCCTTTCAGACTAGCGGCAAAACAACCTCGAATGTATAACGTAGACGCCATGACAAGCCCCCTTTTCAAATCTTTGAATAAATGCATGGAGACATTTTATCTGTGGAATACGAAGTTTTACTTTATTCAATGTAATGATATTACCTAAAATATACCATAGAAGGGACTTCTTATTCCGTCTATCCTATATTTGAACATAGACCTAAAGCGAACGTGTTTAGGTCTTCGCTTTAGGTCTATGATTTGAATAAACAGGAAGTGTATAAATTGTTAACATCCGATGATGTTCATACATTCTAGGTTGTTTTTCAGACCTCTGACGGAAAGATCCGAGATGCGTTCAATATCTACATTAGGGATATCATAAGACATACAATGTTTCTTTTTAAGGAGTTTGCCACAGATCCCTGTCTGTTTTCGAAAGGACCTAGTAGCTATGACATAGGACAGGGATCCATAGGAACTTGTTGGTTTCTGGCTTCGGTGGCTAACGTCGCAGATAAACCTCAGCTCCTTAGAAGGGTAGGCGCCATTCTATGCTGACCTTTTAATTTGTGTTAGTAAAATATGAACACGCTTGTTTGAAAATACATCACACATAAAAGACATATATACATGCACAATCATGTATGTTTATTAAACAACTTGATATAAATGTAAATGATTTCAAAATTATATATAAAGAAATCAACACGGCTAAAGAATGAACAAAGATGTAAATTTTCTTTTGACTTCAGTACCTTTCTATGGCACGCCAAATTCACAAAAATGAGCTAAACGTAGTTTCACTGTCGATAAACCTAGTTTATCGGTTGTAAACTATAGTTTACGGACTTAAAACTATAGTTGATAACGTTAATCTATATTTTACATCTTAACGCGATAATCTATGTTTCAGAACCGTAAACTGTACTTATAACTGAAAACAATCATTTGCGATTGCTAGATATAGATTATCTGCTAAATACAGTTTCACGATTTGTAAACTATGGTTTACAACTCTTAACTAAAGTTAACGATCTGATAAATATAGTTTCACTATTTGTGAAACTATGATCAACAACTCTTAAGTATAGTTCACGATTGTAAATTATAGTTTACAGACGTGAATCTATGTTTATCAACAAAATCTATTGTTAACGTTTTATTTCAGACAGATAAACCTAGATTAGCATTCGTAAACTATAGTTAACAACTGTTAAATATAGTTTTACAGATGGAAACTATATTTAGCGAATTGTTAACTATAGTTCACGGTTTGAAAACTACATGCTATGGCACGCCAAATTCACAAAAATGAGATAAACCTAGTTTCACAATTGATAAACTAGGTTTATCGACTGTAAACTATAGTTTACAAATCGTAAACTATAGTTAACGATTCGTTAAGTATAGTTTTCATCTGTAAAACTATATTTAACGGTTGTTAACTTTAGTTTACGAATGATAATCTAAGTTTGTCTGTCTGTAATAAGCGTTAACAATAGATTTTGATGATAAACATAGATTCACGTTTGTAAACTATAGTTTACAAACGTAAACTATAGTTAAGAGTTGTTAATCATAGTTTCACAAATCGTGAAACTATATTTATCAGATCGTTAACTATAGTTAACGGTTTGTAAACTATAGTTTACAAATCGTGAAACTGTATTTATCAGATAATATATGTTTTGCAATCGCAAATGATTTTTTTCAGTGTTAAGTATAGTTTACGGTTGTGAAACATAGATTATCGCGTTAACTATGGTTTACGGATGTAAAATATAGATTAACGTTGTTAACTATAGTTTACAGTCCGTAAACTATAGTTTACAACCGATAAACCTAGTTTATTGACTGTGAAACTATGTTTATCTCATTTTTCTGAATTTGGCGTGCCATAACATGCAGTTTACAGTCGATAAACCTATTTTATCAACTACGAAACTATGTTTAGCTCATTTTTTTCCTTCCTCGAGTTCCTTTATGACAATTTTTCATACTGATTTTATTTTCAGATTATTCCGGATGATTCTTACCCTGTGGGAACCTCGCGGTATGATGGCGTCTTCCACTGTCGATTTTGGAGATTCGGTCGGTGGGATGACGTATACATCGATGATTACCTTCCTATTATATATGGAAATCAAATTTACTCCGCCCATTCCGAGACAGACCCTAATGAAATGTGGGTTTCCTTACTGGAAAAGGCTTTCGCTAGGTACTTTGAACTTTACTTCATTTAAAATAGCTAGAATACATCATTAAATGTAATTATTTTTGCTTTATCAATCGTTGTACTAGATATTTTCTTGAATGCTTTCTTTTCAAATAATATGAAAATGCCTGAAATCCTTCAGAATGAAATATATCAAGATTACGAACTGTGTTTAAGCTCAAAAGTTCATTATTCAATCCTGAGAAATGGACCAGAGCAAACAGACCTAAAAAAGTAGAGGTGTGATCAAAGTTTAGACATAATGCATGATTGGTAATTTATAATTACATTAAGAACTGAATAGTGACCACTGAATTAGAAACAACAGCATATGGCCCTTTCCCGACTCAGGAAGAAATTGGGACGGTAGGTAAGGAAGGAAAATTTTCCTCCTGAAAATATCAACCTCAATTCCGAATGCAAAAGATTAAAAGTTTCCTTGATGTTAAAAGATTAAAGTCGAACCAATTTTAGTTAGTGGGTCGGCAGAAGACAACCAAACAGATTTGAAGAAGGAAATGCTTCAAAATATCAGTATTATAAAAATATTAATTTCCGATATTCCAAGTAAAAAAAATAATTTTAACTCACATATTGTTACAGTGAAGAATCATTTTGATTAGATGGGGTCAATGTTCGTGGGTAGGCACAATTTTGCTGGTTTGTGATGACGTACACTGTACTTACCGAGCTTTTGTGGGTAACGTATATTTTCAGACGATTCAATGAATATACAAAGCGAAAAAAAATTGTTCGAGGACATGTTAATTAATTCGTGGATAAAGGTGATCGACGACATCCACGACCATTATTCTCCCACGAATAATGATTATTAAAACATTTTTGTGAAGTCATCTTTTGTTAAACCTGGTTCAATAAATTTCTTATTGTCCTGCACCCCGTCCAATAAGTTACCTGTAGGTATCCAATAAGATTCAACTTATTGGACAGGTACAGGTAACATTCAAATGAGAACAAAGGGCGAGGCAAATAAATAAACAGCACTTACAAGACAATGAAAAATCAAACATTTTTAGTATGAACAATGCAGACATTAGTAGTGTTAAATGTTAATATTTCACAAAATATCCTGTTGAAAATGGCACAAATAATCCACAGTGAATTGAATGTCTCACATTCATTATTGTAGACGCATCCGTGGCCCCTATCATAAATTTCCTAAATTCACCGTTCATTAATATATCTGTATATTAGATTCATTTCACAATGATTGATCCATGGAACATATATAGAATCCAAGGGACACGAAAAATGAATGAAAAGCATACGTTTTCTTGCACACAACCTTGGGCTGTTTGGCTTAGTTAAATATCCACTTTTTCTGCATTTAGCACAAAATTTCGCTCATGAAATTCCAACGGAATCTGTAATTTGTCTACCTATTCCCGCGTTGTTTTAGCGAGTGTCTGTCGTTGTTTTATGGGATGGCTGGAGTAAAATCCAGGAATTTAGTAGAACTGACTTTTACGCATGCGTAGTATATATAAAAAATGTCGCAATGCGGATAAATAAGACTAAACAAAGTTAATGTTCGTATTTATCGAAATAAAACTCCTCTCGATGATTCCTACTATTCATAAAACAGAAGGAAAACCAAAACTGGTTTTCTTTGGCCTAACTTGATGAACAGTACCAGGTAGTCATCCAAGCAGAACGAGACCTTACCTGTGACTGTCCAATAAGTTAACAATGGAAGTGTTCGACAATGGTGAAATGTTTTAAGTAAGTTATAAGCCTAAAACTGACCATTATGTCAGATATTAGACTCTCCTCGGCGCTAACGCGCCTCGGGTCGTCTAATATCTGACATAATGGACAGTTTTCGGCTTATAACCATTACATACACATTAGTTCCTGGATAAAACAAGCACATCTACCGACAAAAGAAATTGTATAGGGAATGTATTTGGATAAGTGTCACTCACGAAATCTACGAACATTGGTCCTTCACAAACTATGATGATTACACAATAGCTCCTGGATAAAACAAGAACAACTATCGACAAAAGAAATTGGACTAGGAAATGTAAATTTGTGGATATAAGGGTGAGCCACTAAATCCACGAACATTGATTTCCCACAAACAATTATGATTACACAGTAGTTCATGGATCAAACGAGTACATCTATTTTTTCTGCACTAATCCCCAGAATGTACGGGAGTTATCCAGAAGTTTCTGGGGGTACGGCGGCTGACTCCTACATGGCTTTAACTGGGGGAATCCCAGAAGACATTGACCTTAAGAAAATGTCCATGGATCCTGATCAACTTCACACACGTGTCAGGAACGCCCTTTCTTCAGGGGCAGCCATTACTTGCTCTGTTCCGGTACGTTTACAGTGACAAAAATTTAGTTCAAAATTCCAGCAAAATGTGTAACATTTTCAGAATCCTGGTACACGTATAAAGCGAACTTTGCCATAAATTCTGGCATTACGCAAGCAAACAAACTGGTGTCTTCTTTTTACACTATACATTATATTTAATAAAAATGACTTAAAATAATTTCTATATTTTTTTTACAGTCAGGGTTTGACAACAAATATGGTTTAATAGGAGCACATGAATACACAATCAATGGTGCCGTAATGGTATGTATAAGAAAATTGATTGGAAAAAAGGATGAATGCATTTAACATGCTTAACACAAAAAAATAAGAATTATGAAGAAAAATACTGACAAGCAAAAGTTTTATGAGCTTAAGAGACCATCTAATAATACAGAATATCTTAAATAACTTTGCTAATTATTTCTTGTTCATTAACTGGTATATCGTAATCCTTTTAAAGTCCTATTTTAACCATATAATTTGCACTGTTGCTACTATTTTCACTTTTAGACTTGAACTGTTGTGATTTTTCAGGCACAGATAAAGATTCATTTTATACCTTGATTTCAGGCAAATGGAGTTCGTTTATTGCGGATAAGAAATCCTTGGGGTGAAAATGAGTGGACAGGACCCTACAGCGACGGGTATTATAAATAGATAAAGAAAGAAATATGCAAAAAAAAAAAATCAATTATTTTCAACAAACAGACAGGATTGCTCTAGCTACCACCATTTATTAAAGATATATATGCCGTGTTAGTGTTTTATTTTTAAAGAAATAAATAAATTTGGTATCTCATCAAGTTATATACTTTCTGCAAATAAGACAATCCCACTCCATCACTTCAAAAAGTTATGAAATATTATTTGGTAAAAATTATTTTCTCTCCGAGTCGGATATTTAACCGCCCCTTATTGAAATATTCACGCTCAGAGCAAACAATGGTCCAATCTCAGGAAAGAGCCGAAAAGTGTGATGGGTTACCACATGTTTATTTTTACTACAAACATCGTGGGTTAGGGAAATTTAGGATGCGATTTCAAATGACTGCTGGAAAGCCAATTTACAATTTTTTGAACGTGGTTGAGAAAAATACGAAGAATACATCATATACTAATTAAGAATTCCCATGCTCACATTAACAACAAATTCAGTTTTCCTTGCTAAAAAGTACTTTGAAATACCGCTCACAAAGTCTCCACAAGTAAAGACTCCAGTTTTTAAACTCGATATTCGTAAATTTGCAATGTAACTGGTTGAATTAGCTGTAACAGTTGCTCAGTTATTTGATACTAAAAATTTAAAGTTCATTCGTTCATAAAAAGAAAAAAAGCCTAAGTTTAAAAAAAAAAAAAACACCTCTGTTTTAATTCTCATGTGCATTGATCGTAGAACGTATTTTGGGTAGCATACTCGTCTGTGTGATTCGAAGTTGTATACGTTGTAAACATTGTCAATACGTGAGCACACCTCAGAGTTGGTTGCTTTTTGTACCGTGGAATAGTCACTTGAAATTGACTTTTCACTGACAGTGCAGCACGAGGAAAGCTGTAAACAAACGGACTTGTACAATGGAGCGGGGAGAACCCTAATTTTTATCATTGTTAATCATTTATGTGAGCATGGGATTAGTAGATAATAATGCACATAATGCATAAAGCGTGTAAAATGCTTGGAAAAAATGCATCACGTCTTTCCGAGAGCAATTTAAAAAACTAGCCTAATCGAAAAACACATGTACATGTATTATTTTATGTAGTAACCTGTAATCCAACTCATTGACAATAGTTTCCTCGATCTGATGATTCTCGCGATACATGCGCAGATCCAGCATAAACGTCAATCCTTCGTATACATGTACATGTATATGCATTAGAATATCATGTTCTTTTCCTGACCAGTTCTTTGTTAATAACGAATAATATTTCGTCGAATTTGCAAGAATGCTTCATTTTTTAAAGCATATCATACTTCAGGAATTTTTGTTTGGTTTCAGCTGTGCAAAAATACTGTTTAACACGGCATATACATTTATATCTTTAACATTTGTAAAATGTAAAATGTTTTAAAATGATCATTGTTCAAATTGATGTGTAAGTTTTTTGTTTAATAGGAGTCCCGAATGGAGAAGTCTACCTAGGAACTCTATTAAGGCCCCAAACAAAGATGACGGGGAATTTTACATCTCATTGGACCACTTTCTTTATTTCTTTACAACTGTGACTATCTGTCATATCATGCCAGACTTTGATAGGGACGGATCCTCAGACTCTCTTAGTAAGACAAACATTATTCATTCCATTTTATTTTTTAGATAAATTAGATTGATTTTTTTGAATTGCAATCAAAAAATTAGCTTTTCTTGCTATGGAATGAATTGTAAATATATATTTATTAACTTTAGTAAAAAAAAAAGTGAAAGATGATGGTTGTTGCGGGGATTTTCTTTTAAGACAATGAAATAATAATCACGAATATCCTCCTTTTTGTACATTATTTTATCAAAGGATATTGCACATCTCTGTACGGGAAATGGGAGGGAAAAGAGGCAGCAGGATTCAGAGAGAAAACAAAAAATCCAAAGTTCCAGTTTACAGTTGATGAATCAAGTAAGCAAGATAAATAGTTTATAAACTGATTTAGTTTGAATTGATAAAACTACGTGAATTTAAGTAAATATCGACTGGAAAGACGTAAGAAGAAGCTTAAAAAACTCATTTTGCTTCATAGGAATACAAAAATTAGTTAACGCTAATAATAAATCTGCTAATCTTTGTCAACACAGGAGCCCAAGGATTTTCCAGCACATCGTTTAAGGACCTGGCCTCAAGACCATAAACTGAGAACAGACTTAAGTCAAAATTTAAAATCGATATAACTCTCAAAATAAGTTTGTATTGAAATAAAATATTTTTTTTAAATGTTTGAATTGAAATGCTATGCACAATATTAATTTTTAATGCTAATATGTTAATAAAATTTAAGATGTTTAAAATCAAAATTTTGACTTAAGTCTGTTCTCAGTCTATGGTCTTTGGGCCAGGTCTTGGAGCCATGAAACCTAGATATTCTCACTTTTCTACTATTTTAATTCCTTTGGGAAAGATGAAACAAAGATCGAAAGTGAGCTCGTTAAAGTTTTATGGCCCCAAGGCCATGCTCTTTTTTGTCTCTGGTTAAAATCGTAATGTTTTTAACAAAATGATGACAAGTGTTAAGGATGCAAATTTAGATGTTTTGTATTGAAAATGCATTCTTTTAAATTATATGTCAAAAACTTTGTCTTTAATTTCATGGGGAATAGCTGAGAAAGCTAGAGAGTTCGCAGCGTAGGTAACTTGACCCGTAAAATAATTCACCCTATTCGAATTAAAATATGCCATTCATTGGCAAATCGCGCTTTTAAATATGCATATCGCATTTACATATTTTTTTGGCAGATCCGATTTCTCTCTTTTACATATTTCATCTAATATTAAAGTATACTTAATGTAAAATCTCTATAATTTACAAAAATATCACAAAAATTGAAAATATTTGCCTATGAAAAAGCGTACACAGACTTAAAAGAACAAAAACGATCATTTTTTCATACTTTAACAAATTTTTTCAATGTGAGTGGGTCTTCGCTCCATTTTTTTGAAAGATAATCCTAAAAGTTTGCTATAAAATACATATTTTTGGGTTTACAAAAAATGGAGGGAAGACCCACTATACCTTAAAAATACACTTTTATGACATAACATTCGCATCTTTCCGAGAAATACTTCAAGTCCATTAAGTCAAGGATCATATCACAAACCTTATTTAAATGCCACTACAACACATAAGCCATGTAGCATAGTGGTTAGCGCGTTAGTCTCAAAGCAGTCTGATACATCGGTATTTTATTGCTGGGGTTCGAATCCCACGAATACTATTGAATATTTTTATGAATAAAATTTTTTAAAGAGATTTATTTTTTCTCAGAAAATGTTGTTTTTTTCTCATAATTTCATAAATTTCAATGATGAGATGTAAATTTAAATACTCAATTATCAAATGTAATTTCTTAACATCTGACGCTATAGGCATTCTGCCCGCCTTATCCGCCCATCTTCTTGTGGATTTGAGTCCAAACGACACGTAATTTATTAATTATTACAGGTGCTGATATAAACGGAAACATACCCTTTGTTGTACAGATAATACAGCGTACAAAACAAAGAAAGACAAGAAAACTTGGCATTCGCGCTGACCTATACAGGGTAGATTCACAATTTTTACTTTTTCGATTACCCCTAACAATAAATGTCGGAATTCTGTTCTTAAAGATGAATTTGTGGAATAAATTACTTAAACTCTCTCTCTTCCTTGCGACTACAAAACATAATTTTTGCTTGAATGTTCTATGTCAGATATTAATATAACAAAATGTAGATGTAAATCCTTAATTTGGATAGCTTCCCGTTGGTTTTCAAATTCTAAATTCAAACTGATTATGAAAACTGAATTATCTTTAATTATTTTGGTTCAATATAACATAACTACAATTGTATGAAATGTACTTTTATGTCCAAATTGGTAAAGATTTCGACTTGTTCAACCTAGAAGTAATGTAGGATTGGACGTGTAGTATGCATACCTATTTTACAATAATTTCTAATTAAGGTTCTAGGAAGCGGATCCAATGATCTCTTAGTTCTCCAAGAAGAAGGAATCCCCAGTAAAAATAATTTCTACCTTGGAAGTGTCCAGACCTCTTTCCGTTTCACGTTAAAGCCAGGAAAATATGTGTGCATACCATCCACCGGGGATAGGGGCAAGGAGAAGGAATTCTTACTGCGGCTTTACAGTGCTGGTCCACTGAGGAATATCATGTATTCCATTTCCTATTTCCTATATTGTGGTGCAAATAACAGAAAATTCATAATTCAAATAATCGCTAACTTTTTATATGCGTGTGATACTGTCTTGTTTGTTGTAAGTAACATAAAGAAACCAGAATCACAAATTCCAATTTCTTTGTAAAAAGAAAATTCAGATCATCAATCATTACGTTTACCCAATGATAAATATCACAAAAAGTATTTTTATTTCTATGCCTTGCAACATAGGTTTACGTTAATTGATGACTATTTTATGCTGCTATATCCATGACAACATCGATAATATTGGGTTGAAAATCTCATTAATCTCTTTTCTATAATGACTTTTATTTATTTTTTTTTTCAGAAAAGTGGACTCTGACACAACCGTTCTCACCTGCGATAAAGACGGAGCAGAACAGTACAGTAAGAAATAGATTTAAAAAAATTTTTACTTAAATTTTAATGAATTTCGATGTTAATGTGAAAAATGTACCTCGTCTTATATACGATTCTACATGTAATTTCATCAAATTAGTTGTGTGTGAGGAAATTCTTTAAAACTTAGATAACTTGAAGGTGTTCTGATAGATTTCTTGAACATGTCTAGATCACGTGACGTGCTTTACGGGTCAATGGACAGCAGGTTCAAATGCAGGAGGCCAAATAAGATACGACAGTTTCCATACTAACCCACAACTAAAGATTGCCATTCCACGTATTTATATTTGATGTTTTGTAATAGGGTAAAGCTGGATATTCAATCACTTATAAAGCCCACCATATAAACATTAACCCAGATGTTCATTTATTAACGCTACCTTGTACATGCCAACTTTTGAATTATGAAATCACATTGCACATTTACATGCATGCTAGCGGATCTTTGTACGTGAACAGTGAAGTTATTTTTTTTTCAGGCTCGCAGAAAATAAAGCTACAGCTGTTATCCGATCCAAACTATCCTATTGGCATCAAAATGTTTAAGGTAGGATTTACAGTCTCCACAAATGATATTCAGTATTTCATAGAAAGCATGTTCACTGTTTGTGTTATTATTTTCAATAGAAATTGCATCACATTTATTTATAGTTTGGAAGTATAGCGCATAATAAATAAGCGGTGAACTGAAAATCTGGCCAGCTAAGGAGTTTCCCTCTATTTTTTATATAATTATTATAGTGATATCTAAAAAGACAACTTTTAGTAACATACACTTAAAGACACGTATAAAGAACATAAATCTTACTTGCATTCAGTAAATAGCTTTTAGAGATAATTAAATGTTAATGTGAGCACTATATCAGGTTGGCAGAGATCGGGTTCCGGTGAGTCAGGATTGGTTATACGAACACTATCGTTATGCTACGAGGACTGTCGAGGGAGATGACGGGCCATTCGTCCAGGGTTCCTCTGCCGACGCCGAGTATCATCTCTCATACGGGGAGTATCTCTGCCTCCTCCACATGGATAAACCCAACACCGAGACAAAATTCGCCCTCGTCATAAGGTCCACTACTCCACTGGATCATATCCAGTAAGTACCATAAGGATAAATGGTTTATATTTTGTATTATACATTGTACGAGTACATGTTTATACATGGGTCCATTACTTATCAGTAAGCCAAAGCCAACTTACGTATTTTTTTTTCATTCTCATTGTATTATTTACATACTGAATTGTCGCCGGATTTTCCCGTTATTTCCCGATTGTGAAAATGTGCATACGACGTCATGCTCTCTCCTCCATGGCACCTATCCCTACCTCTGATGTTTAAGAGGCCCTTATTTGCTCTCATTTCTATTGTTTAATGGACTTTTGAGTTTGAATATTGTTCTTTTTCTCTACATGTTTCATTTTTCAGACGATTAAAATGCAATTCCCTTATTTGTACATGTTGCAGTTTTACTTGCTTTCGCATTATATTATGATCGGTTTTGGTTTGATATTATTTTGGGGCTACATTGTAGGTCTTTGTAAAACAAAACAAAAGGATAAAACATAAAATAGAGAGATCTGATCTTCATACTGTTGCTGTTTCAGGGACGTAGCATCCGGGGGGGCCAGGGGGGGCCTGGCCCCCCCACTATTTTCTCCAACATTACCTTTACTATAGAAAATGTCCATTGAAAAGATGGTTGGCCCCCCCACTTCTTACCACAGTATATT
>PRKT01000023.1:2416341-2491011 GCA_003671525.1 Saccostrea glomerata
CCCCCCCCCCCCACTTTTTCTCCCGACATTACCTTTACTATAGAAAATGTTTACTGAAAGGAAGGTTGGCCCCCCCACATTTCAGCAAAGGGTAGTGTTATAAGAAAATTAACCCCAAAAAGTTTGAATTGAAAAGGATTTTCAACTTCGGGCGACTTTTAATTTTTCGTTTTTTTTTTTTGTTTTTTTTTGCTTGTCAAATTTTCCAGGTAAGTAAAAAAAAAAATTTCTCAGGTTGGCCCCCCCACTTTCAAAAACGATGCTACGTGCCTGTGTTTGATTTCTTGGTTAAATAAGAATTCAAGTTAAACCATTATAATAAATATTATTTCAAATTTACCTTTTTCAGGGCATACCAAATGGAATAAATAGAAAGAAACAGAAATCTACTTTTATGATGTCGACATATTTGATGAACATTTTTAAAGACTGTTTTAATATTGTACAAGTAAATATTGACAACATGTACATGTATATGTTTTAATCATGTAAGATTTAAAAATAGTATTAATTGTGAGTGTACAAGTAGTATCCATGCATACTTCTCCTGTAAATATCATTCATTTTTTTCATTACTTTTTTTTATTTCATCAATTTCTATCTATGCAAGATCAATAAAGTCCATGCATGGTAAAATTTATGTCTTTCTTTTTCTTATAAATTCTATGTGTTTCTTGGAAACCCTTAGCAGAACAGATCATGCTTTTGTAAACTAAGTACACATTTTGGAAATACATGTAAATGTCTTTCCTCTGAATAAAGACTAGCTAAAACCAAAAGTATGTGAATTATCTTCATGATATTGCTTACAATCATTGATTTTTTCTGAAGTATTTGTGTATCTTTTTTTCAACAACACCATCTTTTATATAATTGAATACAGAATGTTTAAATCCATGTTATTTTTAATAGTGGTTGATTTCCCCCCAGAAGTTGGACTGTATAATATCCATCTATACAAACACCCACACATTTGGTTGGTCTTTCTTTATTTGGCAGAGTTAAATAATAAATATTACATCATTTTACCAAAAAAGCACAATAAATACTGACCATAGCCAATAAGGAACAAAAATATTGCACATTTAAATGGACCATTTCAAAATTTAAGCTTAGTTCACCTCACCTGCAAATAAGTACATACGTATTTTAAAAAGAATCATTAGAAAATGTGATACCTTTTATAAATCCAAGAAAGTAATCATTTCTTGGAACTTATTTATACTGGGTACATATCCCATACATTTGTTTAGTGTCAGTTCTTTATACATTAATTTAAAGTACAGTATACAATTTGAAATTTTATATTTAATTGTTTTGAAGTTTAAATTCAAAATTCCTAAGTACAGTACTGTAAACCAACTTTTATTCGCGTGCAAAATTTTTTCGCAAAGTTGGCAAGAACCTCATCAGCACAAATATTTCTTGCCGTGAACCAGCTCTTAAAGAACAACCTAACCTAAATAGGGATCATCGCGAAAATTAATCATCACGAACTAGTTTACTCCCGATAAATCGCGAAAATAAAGTCTTCGTGAATAAAAGTTGGTTTACAGTATCAAACACATGTCCATATTCCAAGGTTACTTTACATGTATCAAAACTCATACGCTCATGGAGAATACTATCTACTAGTCATATAAACACATTCACATTACTGTGTATTAATGTACATTCATACCTGACATCCAATTATGCTTTGATCTTTGAACAAAACATAAATCAATAATGAGGTCTACATAAAAATCAACAGCTGTACATATACCATTAATTAATATTTCTTTCCAGCAAATTATATAGTCTACAGAATTGTTTGATAAAAAAGAAGTAAAATTGCAATATTTGATCCATGATACATGTATTAAAACCAATAAAATGTACATGAAAAGGACAACTTAAGATTTTACTACCACTTGTTGCAGTGAGATATGGAACCACAATACCTCTGGCTTTTTGACTCTTGTTTTTATTCTTCACAAAAATCACTTGCCAAGAGCTTTTAATCGCTGATCTAAACTCTCGCAGTTAGCCTTCACTGTTTTACTGTTTTCTTGAAACATCACTTGAAGCTGGAAAAAAGAAGATTACCTCATTAGCTAATATTTCTCTTTCATTTAAATCATATTGTATATTTGCAATACTGGAATAAATTATGTCAGTCAGTATCCAAACATATACTCACTGCGTTATTAATTTAGTAGATTATTAAATCAAGTAATATAAAATCAAACCTGAATGCTTACATGTTTGGTAGTCTTACATTTATAATTATATTAATAAGATTCAGGTGCAGGTATTTTTGATATTGATCTTTTTTCTTTTTTACAGCAATTAAAACTATTAACGTATATTTAGTATCATGTCCATGTCAGAAACACTGTAAAGGTTATAGTCTAATTCTACATAAAAAGATTACATCATGAGATTCTTTACCTGCATTTTCTTATGCAGTAATCATGGTAATAATAGAGAGGTTGCGATTTCAAAGGTGTACGTGTACAGGTACGTCTAGTGGGGAAATAACCTAAATTCCGAAATTCCGTGTGTATTACATCATCAATTTTTGTGACGTCAAGATTGCTACACGTTTTAAGAACTTGTAGAATGACATCTTCACCTAATTGAAAACTTGTAGTTTTGATAATGAAAATTAGTCAATTTATATGTAAAATTGTAGTTGTTAACTATTATTTAGGATGTCTAGTTTCACAAGCACTTATTTTCATCATATTTTGTTTACTAACTCAAATCAAACCGACATCACAAAACTTTAGAAAAGTAAAATAAAAAAAAGCAATCGCGGTGTACAAGTGCTGTTACATGTCATTAAAATCTCGACAGACAAATGGTACAAATAGCGTGTACGTGTACGTCAAAGTATAGGCACACGTACATATACGCATACACGTTTAAGATCTCAACCTCTCTAATATAACCTAGATACATGTAAAATTTGTGTAATGATGTTTTGGGAATAAATGATATGTAAATCCTTTCCCTTTTAAAATTCAGTAACAATTTATAGCTAGCTAATAAAGGGGGAGAATTTCAAATACCATGTAAATCTCTTCTAGACTTTTTTATAATACATGTGTGTTTCCATTAAGAAACTTTTACCTGTTTCATCATATCACCATGAGCGCCCAGTGTCGTGTTTATCTCCTGTTGTGCCGTATCCAGATGTGACAACAGTTGACTAAATTGTAGGGCTGGAATAGAACCAAATGCAAGAAAATTAAATATAATTTTATAGAACTGTGCTTTTTCAATACCATTGCCAGATATTTAAAGTGTTCCCTCTTATACCATTTTAAAATTTTTAAGCAATTTCTGTCAGAACTTGTGTGATAGCCAACACTTGTACAGAATGTATTTCTTATAAAAAAAAAATCCCCAATAATTTTAATGTGCACTATGACTGTACTGACTGCAAAGAAAAAAGGTCTACATTTAAATCTCTTCATAGATATATAGTAGTTTCTAGAAATTCTTAAATGGGGCATAAAGAAACTTACAATCAACTAGATACCCCAAAAGAAAACCTACAAAAATGGGTGATTTAAGAGTTTTATTTATACTGTTGAATGGATAAATTCACAATGTGTTACCTTGTTCATGAAGCTCTTTAAGTGACACAAGTCTGTCCACAACATGTGGTAAAGTATCTCTCACAGAGTCCCATTTCTTCACCATATCATACAGCTCTGATACCTAACAAATTAAAATCCATGCAAACTTTCTTTCAAAAAAAACATTTGTGAAAAGTGATTGATAGATTTCCTTATACCAAATTTCTAAAGTGCACATTTATTTAAAGGAACTTAGAAAATATCAATGAAAAGACCAAAAAAATCATGTACATGAGTTGTCTAATCAAACTTTCTTTACCAAATATCTACAATATAAGTTAGAGAACAGCAATTTTACACATATGACTTTGTATATGTGTACTATATGTACATATTTTTACCTTATTTTGTCTTTCTAGGTCAGCTTGGCCTGATTTTTTGTCAGCGATCTGATTCAGTTTCTGGAGAACACTTGCTAGTCGGACATCTACCTGGTCAATATTACTCGGCTCCAGTAGGCAGAGCTTGGAATTTAGAACTCCAACGGCCTCCTGTAGAATTGCAATATATCAAAAGAATAGAGGGAGATGGGGTTTAATATATGTTGTTGTTATATTTGATTATCAACATTTTTCATAATATTAAAGTGGACAGATTTGGAAAACTTTATAATGTGGTAACATAATAACAGATAAAAATATTTATATTAAATCTTATGTTTCCCTTTTTCTTTTAATTAAAAAAAAATTAATTATCTCAAATTCAACTCAAGAAAAAAAAACATTCAGTCATTTAAACTCAGCTTAACACAGAATTTAAAACAAATTCTATCAATATAAAATAGCAAATTTTGAATTAGATATAAACATGATGTAACATACCACAACACCTTTGTTATCAGTATCAGCTGTCAGTATTCCCTAAGAGAAAAGGAGGAAAACACCTGTTATTCATTCAAAACATCTTCTAGAATTATAATTTTACAGATTTCATCACAAACAGCACCAGCGAGAAAGACTGCCATTGTCACACAAAAGATACCCATTTTGTATCTAACAACTTATTTTAGCGTCTTGTTCATTTCATCAATAAATACTCAGTACTACCATTTTATGCATTTTTGACACTTCTTTGATACTTGTTTTTCCCAACTGATTTCAATTACACTTAAAAATTTATACATTTATACTCCTGCTATTCATCATGGGCAACTTACTAAAACAAATGACTTCTATTGACTGTGTGTGTGAAATGATGAAGTACAGTAAAACTTGTGTATAAATCAGGCCACTATTGGTTCTAGAGAAATTGGTCAGTTTAGACAACATATAAAATAACTGATATTACTAAACAGGACTTGAAATTATCATTGTATTAGAATACACTACATCTGGATTAGCAGACAAGTTTCACTGTATTATAAGAGTTTGACCATATACGGACCACTTTGTCTGAGTTCTGCCCTAGTACAGCTTCTAATCTTTCTAGTCGCTCCTCCAGTTTGGCCAGCTGTTAATATAATTATATTATTAATATAAAATTTATGTTGAGTATATATACATGATATACGGTACACATATGACATTTGGCTTTGTATTCTATTTAGCACCTTTCGTGGAAAGCATCTGTTAAATCAAGAATGTTGCTTTATGTCTTGATTACATATATTTACACAAAGCACATTCAGAGAGAGCTTATTCAAATCTAAGCTAACCTGCCTAAAAATCAATTTCTGCCAAAGAGAATGATTACACATTGAACATTATTACAAAGGCAAAGGAGTTGCAATATCTTGGATTTGTTTTCCTTTTTTGTTATAGAAAAAGAAATCAAATTCAGTTTATATTGATTTTCATCTTCTTTTTTTTCTTTTTTACATTTAATTTTGTTACTTTTCCAAAAATTGAGACTACATTTGCCTGGTCAGAAGAAGCCTGAATTCTTATTTTTCCATGTACATACTCTGGCATTCCTGCTGAACTGGGCTTGCTCTGGTCTGTAGAAGAGTTCATAGGTCACACACCCACTTCCAGGTTTAGCACCTGAGGCTGGTTTCCCTTCTGTTGGTTTATAGGCAGCCAGTTCCGTTAGAAGGCGCCTACGAAGTACACATAAACAATCACAGGTATAAATAACACATATGTATTACTGGGGGTTGTCTTTCATAAAGTTATCAAGTTTTGCAATTGATTTACAACTCATCAAAATTACATTACTTTTTTTTTTACCAAATATGTCATACCAAAGTATAAAGATACTCCAGATCTTCCAAAAAACACACTATCTGCAAACTATCATCACAATGTCCAGATTTTGTGCTCTTGGAACTCCTCAAGGATCTGTGTGGAGTTCCAAATCACAAAACCTTGACATTGTAAGGATGGCAGTAAATATGTTTCTTTGACCTTTTTTTTCTTGAAAAACAAATACATATGCCATTAAGAAATACATGTATCTTACTTCTGGAGTTGACCTTGTGGGTCTGATAAATCGACCTTAGCCTCTGGTCCTAGCAGTTTCTCCAGGTGAAGGTCATTGAGTTGGTGCTGTAGATACTCGAGCTGCTTGCTGAGATCTACAGGGGAAGTCTTAGCTGTGGCCTCCTTCTTCACATTCTCCTGGATCGTGTGAACTTCCTCCCCAAGCTCTCGAATCTCATGCTGGAGTCTCTGGAACTTCTGTTGTGGGGTTTCTATCTTACTGGACCCATCTTCCAACTGGTTAAAAAAAATCAGATGTACAATGATGTTAAACATGATTTCCAAAATGTAAAAGGATTTTGAAATCTTTTCCCCTTTTAATTTTTTCTTAAAATGCCTCTCCACAGATTAAGCTTAACTGTTAAAAAAGCACATCATTAGAAATGTTTTCAATCTTAAGGAGCAAAGAATTAATACCCTTTTATATAAAACTGAAACTTTTAAACACCCCCCCCCCCCCTCCCCCCCCCCAATCATACCATATTAAAATATACAAGTTTAATCTATTAGGTTACTTTATTTCCATTTTTACCATTTCATATTCTGTCTTTTCAATATCATATCCAGTTCTTCTAGATCCTGTTATTCTATCAGAGAAATCTATTTGAAAAAAAAATAGAAAGGAAGTAAAATGTTCTTGTTATCATCCAAACAATTTAAGCATATTTTTTAAATGTACAAAACATTTTAAAATGCCTTTTCAAAATTATACATCTATCATGTTCAACATTTCAATATTATCTTATTAAAATATTCATAAAATAGTAGTAACTGGCTAAACCAAGAACTTCTATTTGACTATAAAATACCGTAAAAAAGGACAAAACAAAAACTTGAGGTTCTGATACACTACAACTAACCTAGCCCATCAGCCTTGACCTCTGACCCTTTGAATTTTCCCAGGGCTGCATTAGTGTCCAATTTCAATTTTTCTATATTCTCACTTGGTTCCTCCTTCAAATAAAAGAAAGCTTATCATACAGATTTTTTTTATCATTCACATCTAAGTACCTTTATGTGAATATGACATTGATTTGAAACTTGTGAATTATAATCATGTATTTAACAGTATTTTAGTAAGCTAAAGTTTATAACAATATTTAGAAGTGGACAAAGGAAAATTGCCTATATCATGTATATGTAAGCCATCTTCTAGGACTTTGAAAATATAGCGCAAGTTTTTAATCTTATGATGGAATTTTTTAGAACTTTTTTCAGTATACATAATTCGCCCTCAATCATGTCAATCATTATTTATCATTAAGGGTAGGTAGATGAAGTACATGTATACAATGGCTATCCCTGCATTTTTGAGCACTTCATATTACAGGTAGCAATCTATTTTCCCCAATTAAAATACTACATGTCACAATTTAATAATCAGTACCTGTGGTAACTGCATTGCTTGATCATCTTCTGGCAAGTCTTCTGTTTCATAAACATCAGGGGCATCATGATCCTAGAGTCCAAGAAAAATTAATTAGATTCATAATTTACCTATACAGTCAAACTTCCAAATCTCAAACCTGATGGGGCTGTGAAAAAACTTCAAGATATCCATGATCTAAGATATCGAGGGTAAAATACTTAAAGAATATGTGGTTGGGACTTTGACATCACTTTGATACAGTCCTAGTCGTACACATGCATTGTATTCATGGTATTCGAGATATCAGAGTTTGAGATAGGACGTTCAACTGTACTTCCATACAACATACAATTCAAACCGACACATGCAGAAGGTAAATCTTAACATAATAGCATGAAGCAATGCATTCAGACATGCCATACATTAATTAATACTACTGATTTCTTTCCATTTATAGTAAACACAGCAAACTCAATAGACATACATGTAAGAATAGAGAAAATCTGACATAAAACCTGTAAATTAGTCAAGTAAATTTGTGAGCAAAACCTTACAAGAATCCCTTAGCTACAAGCTTTCAATGCAAAATTGGCAAACATAATGGTTATCATGAATATTGTGTGTAAAGAAAACAAACAGAAGGACAGACATCACATGCCCATGATTTTGCATTGGTCAGTATTTTCATGACCATGTCTTCATAAAACTGAAAAGCTAAAAAGATTGCAAATAAATATCATCTAAACATTCTTACGATTCCTGGAAGATTGGCATATTTTGGGTCTGCCATCACTGTCCACCTTTTCTGTCTGTCTGCAGTTTCACAAATGAGTCAAAATCGAGTGTTGGTAAAATGGGTAGGCAAACCCGGGCCGGGGCAAATTAAAAGCCGGGGCAGATCGAGATTTTTCAATTTTCCGTCTTCATACTATATCGACCAAGCTGAAATTTTCAGAATCTATTCTATATATGATTATTTATATTCGCTGCTAAAATTGCCCTGAAATACTTTATATTGTAGATTTTATCGGCGATTAGTGATTTTCAAGTAGGTAAAATGGGTAGGCAGTTTCCAAAGTTCAAAATTTAAGTTTTCAGACATATGCCGCATAGAGTCCATAAAATTATGAATAATTCTGGTGTTAAAGAATGTACATTAACTATAAATTAATATTTCTTCATTGATTTTTGTAATATTTACGTAAAATTCCATGTTTTAAGAAAAACCGGGTCATTAAAACCGGATCCGATCACCCGGGACAAACCTGAAAAATCCGGAATAGTTGTACAGGTTACTTAATTTTACTGGAGAATGTTTGTCACCTGAAAAAAAACAAAAACAATGCAGAATCCCTACCACTGGCTTTAATTTAATCACACACAAACGCTCTATTTTGATCAATTAGGGCAATGCAAAATTGGCTTACCTTAGGTTAATTATCTTAGGAGGAGAAACTGGGAAGAAAATTGTTGTGATGTAAAAATAATTGAAAGATCTAAGTGACATCTTTTGACAATTATACTAGTAATCAGATCCAAATCAATTATATTTTCAATCTTCCCAGATAGCATGACTATGTTGGGCCAACATTTGTTAAAGGTTGTATCACTATGGTTGGCGTTGGGGGAACAACGTTGGGCCAACGTTGGACCAATGTTACCAGGTCAACCCTCTCGACCATGACGGAATTCCTATGTTGGCCAAACGTTGGTCCAACGTAAGCAACTTCGATTCACTTTAGTTTCCAAAGAAGGAAGGATCATGGCGTTTGCCCAACGTTGGACAAATGTTTATAATACACCCTTAAAGAAAGTGTATTTACAAGTTGGTAGTAGTATGTTGGCCCAACGTTGGCCCATTGTTTGTAATACACCCTTAAAGAAAGTGCCTTATCAAGTTGGTAGTAGTATGTTGGCCCAACGTTGGCACAATGTATGTAATACATCCTTAAAGAAAGTGCCTTATCAAGTTGGTAGTAGTATGTTGGCCCAACGTTGGCCAAATGTTTGTAATACACCCTTACAGAACGTGTCCTATCAACTTGGTAGTAGTATGTTGGCCCAACGTTGGCACAATGTTTGTAATACATCCTTAAAGAAAGTGCCTAATCAAGTTGGTAGTAGTATGTTGGCCCAACGTTGGCCCATTGTTTGTGATACACCCTTAAAGAACGTGTCCTATCGAGTTGGTAGTAGTATGTTGGGCCATTGTTTGTAATACACCCTTAAAGAACGTGTCCTATCAAGTTGGTAGTATTATGTTGGCCCATTGTTTGTAATACACCCTTAAAGAAAGTGCCTTATCAAGTTCGTAGTAGTATGTTGGCCCAACGTTTGCCCATTGTTTGTAATACACCCTCAAAGAACGTGTCCTATCAAGTTGGTAGTAGTATGTTGGCCCAACGTTGGCACAATGTTTGTAATTCACACAAACTAATTGATGGTGTCAATTTTATAATTAGCTGCTGAGCTTTACGTTGGGACAACGTTGGTACATTCTGAAATAATTAAGAGGACTTTCTATGTCCATGCTTATCATTGGATGACTGCTTTTGTTTAGATATGATATTTTCAACATTTTAACTTTGCACTTAAGTGATCAAGCACCAAAGATTGTTTTATTCTATTTTTTGAATTTGTATATGCTTATTTATTCGTAATAATTAAAATTTAATCTAAAATTCATTTCAAAAACCGATTTTCAAACTGATTAATTAAATCAATGAAAGTGGTAGATAACATCCTCCAATACAAACAATTGGACTTAATTATTTCGGAATTTTCGGGTTTGCCCCGGGTGATCGGATCCGGTTTTAAAGACCCGGTTTTTCTGAAAATGCCCAATTCTGCATACTTATATCTTTTATTATGTAAAACTAATTATATTTTGTTAAAATAAGGTGTAAAATATTGTAAAAGCCCACAATTGTAATGGTTTAATGAGTCGTAATCCAAAATTACCAAAAAATGTCGTATTGATTTTGCCTACCAATTTTTCCAACCTAAAAATGAACAATCGCCCAGAAAATCTGAAATATTGCGTATATTAAGGCGATATTAACAGCAAATACATAAGAACTTACAAAAAACATAATCTGAAATTTTCAGATTATTTGGTGGAGTCTTAGCGGAGATATTTGAAAAACCTCGATCTGCCCCGGCTTTTAATTTGCCCCGGCTCGGGTTAGCCTACCCATTTTACCAACACTCGTCAAAATCTGCGTCACATCAACGCTTGGATAAAAAAATTTGCAACATAAACGGAATATTAGTGAATATTTTATGCACTTCATATTATGTATACATTTTACATATGGGAACGAAGTAAAACGTTTGGTTATTTTTGTTTCAATTGTATATTGAATATCAAATATTCAAAAAAGATTTTTTAGGACGAAAGTTATTTCCGTTTTTATCCGCAAATAATATTTTTCTACAATATTTCTCAAGCATTTCAGCGACATAGACGAATATCCATCCCTGATGGGGAAAATCTATAAGCCCGTGATCTGAAACAACCGGAAGCCCGTGAAGTCAAGTACACAAAGAGTGCATACGTCATTTTTACTTTCGCTTTTAATAGTGCAGCCGCTCTACCACATATCGACTTGCTTATCATTTATTTAAAAGTGAGAAGTCGATGTATATATAATATCTTACATGACAGAATCAGTAGCAGGGTTTAAATAAGAAAACAGAGACGAAAAGTGTATTCGGGGTTGGCTTTTTTCAGAAGAAATCCTTCAGCAAATCATTGAAGAATAAAGCACATTTAATAAACACAGATGTGTTGTGGTAAGTAATTTGTTTAAAGGTATTTTTTTTAAACAGAAATAAAAAAAAATCTATTTAAGTCTGTTGCAAATTAGTAGGCCAAATCATAGGCGCTTGGGTCAAGGATACTGTATATTCTCTTTATAATGTATTGTCGAGGAAATTCGAACTATACTCGTAACATTTTTTTTTAGTGTGCAGTGTTAATTTTTTTTTTTTGGTAAACGTATCTGCTTCATATACACCCGAATATAACAGAATTTTCATTTTATGCATTCTTTAAAAATGACATACTATATCCCACCCACTGTACACTTAATTATTAAAAAGAAACACAATATGAGGCCTGTGACTTCACCGACATCCTATATACGTGTAGTACAAAGTATGAGGCCTGTGACTTTACTGACACTCTATATAGTACTGAGTATGAGGCCTGTGACTTCACCGACACTCTATATAGTACTGAGTATGAGGCCCCTGATTTCACCAACACTCTATATAGTAGAAAATATGAGGCCCGTGACTTCACGACACTCTAAATACACATGTGTAGTATTGCGTATGAGGCCTGTGATTTCACCGACACTCTGTATAGTACTACATGTAAGTATGAGGCCCGTGACTTCACGACACTCTAAATAGTATTGACTTTGAGGCCCGTGACTTCACTGACATCCTATATAGTACTGAGCATGAGGCCCGTGACTTCACCGACACTCTATACATTACTGAGTATGAGGCCTGTGACTTACTAACACCCTATATAGTACTGAGTATGTGGCCTGTGACTTGCCGACACCCTATATAGTACTGAGTATGAGGCCCCTGACTTCACCAACACTCTTTATAGTACTGAGTATGAGGCCCGTGACTTCACCGACACTCTATATAGTACTGAGTATGAGGCCCGTGACTTCACCGACACTCTATATAGTACTGAGTATGAGGCCCGTGACTTCACCCACACTCTATATAGTAAAATATGGGGGCCCCGTGACTTCATGACACTCTATATTGTACTGAGTATGAGACCCCTGACTTCACCGATACTCTATATAGTACTGAGTATGAGGCCTGTGACTTCACCGACACTCTATATAGTTCTGAGTATGAGGCCCGTGACTTCACCTACACTTTATATAGTACTGCGTATGAGGCCCGTGACTTCACGACACTCTAAATTAACACATCTGTAGTATCGAGTATGAGGCCTGTGATTTCACCAACACTCTGTATAGTACTACATGTTAGTATGAGGCCCGTGACTTCACAACACTCTAAATAGTATTGACTTTGAGGCCCGTGACTTCACTGACATCCTATATAGTACTGAGTATGGGGCCCGTGACTTCACCGACACCCTTTATAGTACTGAGTATGAGGCCTGTGACTTGCTGACACCCTATATAGTACTGAGTATGTGGCCTGTGACTTAATCGACACCCTATATAGTACTGAGTATGAGGCCCGTGACTTCACCAACACTCTATATATTACTGAGTATGAGGCCCGTGACTTCACCGACACTCTATATAGTACTGAGTATGAGGCCAGTGACTTCACCGACACTCTATATAGTTCTGAGTATGAGGCCCGTGACTTCACCTACACTTTATATAGTACTGAGTATGAGGCCCGTGACTTCACTGACACTTTATATAGAACTGAGTATGAGGCCCGTGACTTATCTGACATCTTATATAGTAGAAAATATGAGGCCCCTGACTTCATGACACTCTATTTAGTACTGAGTATGAGGCCCCTGACTTCACCGATACTCTATATAGTACTGAGTATGAGGCCTGTGACTTCACCGACACTCTATATAGTTCTGAGTATGAGGCCCGTGACTTCACCTACACTTTATATAGTACTGAGTATGAGGCCCGTGACTTCACTGACACTTTATATAGAACTGAGTATGAGGCCCGTGACTTAGCTGACATCTTATATAGTACTGAGTATGAGGCCCATGACTTCACCGACACCCTTTATAGTACTGAGTATGAGGCCTGTGACTTCACCGACACCCTATATAGTACTGAGTATGAGGCCCGTGACTTCACCGACATTCTATATAGTACTGAGTATGAGGCCTGTGACTTCACCAAGATCCTATATAGAACTGAGTATGAGGCCCCTGACTTCACCTACATTCTTTGTAGTACTGAGTATGAGGCCCCTGACTTCACCAACACTCTATATAGTACTAAGTATGAGGCCCGTGACTTCACCGACACTCTATATAGTAGAAAATATGAGGCCCGTGACTTCAAGACACTCTAAATAGTATTGAGTATGAGGCCCGTGACTTCACCGACACTCTATATAATACTGAGTATGAGGCCTGTGACTTCAACGACACTCTATATAGTAGAAAATATGAGGCCCGTGACTTCACCGACACTCTATACATTACTGAGTATGAGCCCTGTGACTTCGCCGACACCCTATATAGTTCTGAGTATGTGGCCTGTGACTTGCCGACACTCTATATAGTACTGAGTATGTGGCCTGTGAGTTCACCGCCACCCTATATAGTACTGACTTTGAGGCCGGTGACTTCACCTACACTTTATATAGTACTGAGTATGAGGCCCGTGACTTCACCAAGATCCTATATAGAACTGAGTATGAGGCCCGTGACTTCACAGACACTCTATATAGAACTGAGTATGAGGCCTGTGACTTCACCGACACTCTATATTAGTTCTGAGTATGAGGCCCGTGATTTCACCTTCACTTTATATAGTGACTTCACCGACACTCTATACATTACTGAGTATGAGGCCGGTGACTTCGCCGACACCCTATATAGTACTGAGGATGTGGCTTGTGAGTTCTCCGACACCCTATATAGTACTGAGTATGACGCCCGTGACTTCACCGACATTCTATATAGTACTGAGTATGAGGCCTGTGACTTCACCAAGATCCTATATAGAACTGAGTATGAGGCCCGTGACTTCACCGACACTCTATATAGTACTGAGTATGAGGCCTGTGACTTCACCGACACTCTATATAGTACTGAGTATGAGGCCATTGACTTCACCTACACTTTATATAGTACTAAGTATGAGGCCCGTGACTTCACCGACACTCTATATTGTAATAAGTATGAGGTCCATGACTTTACAAACACTCTATATAGACTAGTACATGTACTGAGTATGAGGCCTGTGACTTTACTGATATCACTAAGTATAAGGCCCGTGTCTTCACCAACACCCTAAATAGAATTTAGTATTATGAGGCCTGTGACTTCACCGACACTCTATATAGTGCTAAGTATGAGGCCCCTGATGACTTCACCGACACTCTATATAGTGCTGTGTATGAGGCCAAAACCCTATATAGAACTTAGTACGAGGCCCGTGACTTTACTGACACCCTATATATCACTTAGTATGAGGCCCTTGACTTCACCGACACCCTATATAGTATTGAGTATGAGACCTTTGGCTTTACTGATATCCTATGTAGTGCTGATTATGAGGTCTGACTTCATTAATACCCTGTACAGAATTGAGTTTTAGAAAATAGATTGCTGATGCTCACTATGAATATATTTAGTTCCTGGTTTGAATTCACCTGCTGGCCCTTTTTATTTTATATGCCCCACCATGGATATGGCTGGGGTTGATGTTTGTCCTCTCTGTTCTTCTTTGATCCAAGGTCAAAGTCAAAAGGTAAAAAATGTTGGTATCCAATTAAAGGTCGTGTCACAAAGAATATATACTGAGTATGAGAGATATGAAAGTCCTAGTATCTACCATTCAAAATTGGTTTGAATTCACCTGCTGGCCCTTTTTATTTTATATGCCCCACCATGGATATGGCTGGGGTTGATGTTTGTCCTCTCTGTTCTTCTTTGATCCAAGGTCAAAGTCAAAAGGTAAAAAATGTTGGTATCCAATTAAAGGTCGTGTCACAAAGAATATATACTGAGTATGAGAGATATGAAAGTCCTAGTATCTACCATTCAAAAGTTATGGCCAAAGTAAAAGTTTGGAATTTTTTAATAAAAGTGGGTCAAACACCAAGGTCAAAAGGTCAAATTTGTAGGTATCCAAAGAAGGGTCTTATCACAAGGAATACACATGTGAAATATGAAAGTCATAGCTCCACTAAATCAAAAAGTTATAGGCAAGGTTAAAGTTTTTGTGATGGACAGACTGACAGACAGACAGACGAATGAGATTTAATTTCTCCTCGCTTTCACGAAAGTGGGTAACAAAAATATATCTGCTGATGAAGAACAGCAATGTGATGTTGACGCAGGTGAGAGGTGAAAGTTTGGCCCATGGACCTCTAGCTAATGTTAACAATGTAATTGACAGGTGTCAATTTGATTTTCTTTTACAGACAAATTTATTTATTCCAGATAATTTCCCTTAAATCATGTCTTGATGAAGAAGGCCATATATCTTGGTACGCTGCTGATGGTGTTTGAGAACTAGACTACCAATAGTAGAAGAGGCAGAGAAAAGGTGTCAACGAACAAACGAAAACGCATTATTATGAAGAAGACTAAAAGAAAACAAAACTGTTGAAATGTATACATATATTGCACGCTGATATTACTGTAACAGTACAATATCTGCAATGTTGATGTCAAATTTGATGCATTGCTGATGCATTTAGTTACAATAAACACGACTGTTTAATTGGTGTTACATTTTGTTACCATATGTGCATTAGTTAGTACAATTCTCAGCTAAGCTTGGACTTTCAGTAAGACGTGGCATTCTTGACATTACATAATACTTCTGAAATTTACAGAACTTTCCTTCACTGTTGAAATAAACATGGGATAGAAATTTGGCCGAATATCAAAATATCAACGAGTGTAACAAATATCCAGTTACAAGGTCTCATACACCGAAGAGGTGGGGCTTAAGATCTCTCATCGTTGTCAACAACAATTTGAAGTTCCTGATGTTATTAATATCTTAACCAACAAGAATCTATTTGCCATTCGACAGATGCATATTATGTAGTGCCGAGAATGCCATATGCCTTATTGAAAGTCCAAGGTTAACTGAGGATTTTATTAAGGTGAATTGTATTCAACAATGAATTTTAAAGAATTTAAATGATAATTAATTGGTATATATCCCCCTCTGAAGAAGAGGGGATATATTGTTTTACCCTTGTGTGTCTGTTCGTTAATAAAAATTAAAAAAAAAATGTTAGATTAAAGCTTTACATAGGGATGTATAGGGAATTAATAGGCAGAAGGATAAAACATACACTCAAATAGGACATCGGGTCCCTCACAAATAGATCGTCTTTTTGCATAGTAATAGAAAATTATAGGAACTCTTAAGGCATTAAACATGTTAAAGGCAAAAAAAAGGAAATTCATTGCTATCAATGCGGAGACCTCAGGTCACATTATATTTTGAATGATATTTTATATAATACAGTTTTCTTTGTCTTACTTATTGTACATCAGTAGGACCAGTGATCACCTTACATTGTACTGTACATGAGTATTTGAAACCAGACGAAACCGTATATTGCACATCAGTAGGGGGACCAGTGGTCACCCTATATTGTACATCAATAAAGACTAATAGAGAGAAAAGAGAAAACCTTACATTATACATCAATAGGGAGAACAGAGGATGCCTTATATTGTACATCAGTAGGAGGACCACTTTATATTGATCATCAGTAGGGGGGACCAGTTGTCACCTTATATTGTACATTTGTAGGGAGACCAGAGGTCACCTTATATTGTACATTTGTAGGGAGACCAGAGATCACCTTATATTGTACATTTGTAGGGAGACCAGAGGTCACCTTATATTGTACATTAATAGGGGGCAGAGGTCACCTTATATGGTACATCATAAAGGGGACCAAAGGTCACTTATTTTGTACATCTTTAGGGGGACCAGAGGTCACCTTATATTGTACATCATTTAACCTAATGATCATACTATTTTGAACAACAATGAAGAAACCGGAAGACACGTTATATTTTACATCAATAAGAAGACCAGATGTCACCTTATATTGTACATTTGTAGGGAGACCAGAGGTCACCTTATATTGTTCATCATTAGGGGGACCAGATGTCACCTTATATTGTACATTTGAAGGGAGACCAGATGTCACCTTATATTGTACATTTGTAGGGAGACCAGAGGTCACCTTATATTGTAAGCCAACAGGGAGACCAGAAGGCACCTAATATTTTACATAAATATGGAAACCAAAGGACTCCTTATTTGGTCACCTGAATCAACTCATCTGACTTATTGCTATCTGTTTTTTTTGGTGTTGTGCGCTGTGCATTGTGCGTTAATATTCGAACATTTTCGGTTTCTCTGTGCAATCCCTTCCTGGGGAGAAACCACTACAATTAATGCAATCTTTAAAAAGCTTCTTTAATCACTGAGATCAAGCCGTCAAACTGTAGGCATAATTATAATAAGCATTGACTCCTCTACCCAAAATATGAAATTCATTGCCCCCAGGGTCAGGAGCTCTGGGGTTAAGACGTGGCTATATAAAAATTTAATAGTTAAATGCATTTATTCTTTGAAAATCTTCTCCTCTGCTCCGGGATATTATACAAACTAACTACATGCATAATTATATTGAGGAAAGGTGTCTTCTCAAAAGTTCTGAAATTCAGTGGTTCTGGTGTTAGGGAGAGGCTATATAAATTGTATAGTTAAATACATTATTTTTTTAAAAAATCTTCTTCTATGCTCTTGGCTATTAATTAAGCTACATGTAACTACATATTATAGTTATTGTTAGCAAGGGAGCATGTTCCAGGATTATAAATTTCAAGGCCCCTGGCTAATGTGTACCATTGAGGGGTGTCGCTCTCATTAAGCCATACTTAGCATGCCAAGAATATAGTTAATATGATGAGCAATGCTGCTTTTTACGAATTTTGTAAAGAACACGATGTTCAGATGACCTATAAGACCCATGGGCCTCTTGTAATGTTCTTATAAGAGAACCTCTGGTATCCCGTTATTATGCATCTGTATCCTCTGGTCCGCCCTTATTTTCTTTTTTAGATCGTTGATGCCCTATATCGGCATTCATATATAAATTTTATTTTATGTCTGGTTTCCTTAAAAATGTACAACAGTGAGGATCACTGGTCTCTCTATTTATGTACAATACAAGGTGACCTCTAGTCCCCTAATGATGTACAATATAAGTTGACCTTTGGTACCCCTAATAATGTACAATGTAAGGTGACCTCTGGTCCCCTTAATTATGTACATAAAAGGTGTCTTCTGGTCCCCCTACTGATGTACAATAAAATTTTGCCTCTGGTCCCCCTAGCTATTAATGATCAATATAAGGTGACCTCTGGTCCCCTAATTATGTACAATGGTCATATTTGAGCGTACATTTTGTTATCCTGCAGGGAATAGGGGCCTTATAGGTCACCTATGTATCCCATAACAACTTTTCAACAATTGAATTTGATTTGTGTTTTAAACAAGAGGCCATTAAATTCACAATTTTGAAAGAGGCACCATTGCTTATCATAATTAAACGTTAAACATGCTTACCTCGGTTACTTACTTAATACCAAGAGGTAGATCAGAGTAACACCCTCACCAAAATACCAACCTTCTGGCAACATCTGGCATTTATTGCCGCAATATTGCAGCAACATTCCGACAATACATTGCAGCAATATTGCGGTAATATCGTTTTTCGTATGTAAATTATATTTGCAGCAATATTGCCAAAAAGGTGTTGCGGCAATGTTGCTGCAAAGCAATTGCATTACATGTTTAATTTCAGGTTTTGCTGCAGCAATATTGAGCCAACACTGCAGACTACTATATAAATTGGTATTTAATAGAAATAATGATCTATCAATCTAACAATTAACAAATTATGCTGAGGAAAATCAATAGCATAATAAGCTACAGAGTATATATAATTAAGAAATACGTGTAGCTATTTTTAAAGCTAATGCTACTGTTCCTTGAAAAGATTAAAAATTTTGTTGAAAAAAGATGTGTTTTTGAAACACTATGCCCCCAGCGGCAACACAGTTTGAAAAACCATTTTTAGCAAACAGGTCACAGTCAAAGTCACAAGGTCATTGATCTTGGTGTCATTTGAAAAAAACTTAATTAGTGGAATATGCACACTAAATATGATGTCTTTATCTCTTATGGTTCAAAATTTATGGTGGAGGTTTACAAAGGCTCTTTTTAGCATATAAATCACATTTAAGGTCACAAGGTCATTGACCTTGGTGTCATTTGAAAGAGCATAATTAGTGGAGAATGCATACCAAATATGAGGTTGCCATCTTTCTTGGTTCAAAAGTTATGTCGAAGGTTCAAAAAATTTATTTTAAGCATATGGGTCACCGCAAAGGTTACAAGGTCAAAGGTCATTGACCTTGGTGTCATTTAAAGACCTAAATTATTTGAGTATGCATACTAGATATATAATATATGAACAATTTTCTTAAACGATGTAAATTATTCACAAGCAAGTTGATGAAACAAGCTAATATCAGCAGTCCCATTTAAAGTCATCATATCTTAGGTTCTATGGTGATTACAATGACCTTGTCAGCAGATTCATGTAGGATGTCGGCGAAGTCACGGGCCTATAACTAGGTACTATGTAGGATGTCGGCGAAATCACGGGCCTATTACTAGGTACTATATAGGATGTCGGTGAAGTCACGGGCCTATAACTTGGTACTATGTAGGATGTCATCGAAGTCACGGGCCTATAATTTGGTACTATATAGGATGTCGGCAGAGTCACGGGCCTATAACTAGGTACTATGTAGGAAGTCGGCGAAGTCACGGGCCTATAACTAGGTACTATGTAGGATGTCAATGAAGTCACGGGCCTATAACTAGGTACTATAAAGAATGTCGGCGAAGTCACAGGCCTATAACTAGATACTATATAGGATGTCGGCAAAGTCACTGGCCTATAACTAGGTACTATGTAGGATGTCAACGAAGTCACGGGCCTATAACTCATACTATAAAGCATGTCGGCGAAGTCACGGGCCTATATCTAAGATATATGTAGGATGTCGGCGAAGTCACGGGCCTATAACTAGGTACTATGTAGGATGTCGGCGAAGTCACGGGCTTATAACTGGGTACTATAAAGCATGTCGGCGAAGTCACGGGCCTATAACTTTAGGTACTATGTAGGATGTCAGCGAAATCACGGGCCTATTACTAGGTACTATATAGGATGTCGGCGAAGTCACGGGCCTATATCTAGGTACTATGTAGGATGTCGGCGAAGTCACGGGCTTATAAGTAGGTACTATAAAGCATGTCAGCGAAGTCACGGGCCTATAACTAAGATATATGTAGGATGTCGGCGAAGTCATGGGCCTATAACTAAGATATTTGTAGGATGTCGGCGAAGTCACGGGCCTATAACTAGGTACTATGTAGGATGTCGGCGAAGTCACGGGCTTATAACTAGGTACTATGTAGGATGTCGGCGAAGTCACGGGCCTATAACTAGGTACTATGTAGGATGTCGGCGAAGTCACGGGCCTATAACTAGGTACTATGTAGGATGTCGGCGAAGTCACGGGCCTATAACTAGGTACTATGTAGGATGTCGGCGAAGTCACGGGCCTATAACTAGGTACTATGTAGGATGTCGGCGAAGTCACGGGCCTATAACTAGGTACTATGTAGGATGTCGGCGAAGTCACGGGCCTATAACTAGGTACTATGTAGGATGTCGGCGAAGTCACGGGCCTATAACTAGGTACTATGTAGGATGTCGGCGAAGTCACGGGCCTATAACTAGGTACTATGTAGGATGTCGGCGAAGTCACGGGCCTATAACTAGGTACTATGTAGGATGTCGGCGAAGTCACGGGCCTATAACTAGGTACTATGTAGGATGTCGGCGAAGTCACGGGCCTATAACTAGGTACTATGTAGGATGTCGGCGAAGTCACGGGCCTATAACTAGGTACTATGTAGGATGTCGGCGAAGTCACGGGCCTATAACTAGGTACTATGTAGGATGTCGGCGAAGTCACGGGCCTATAACTAGGTACTATGTAGGATGTCGGCGAAGTCACGGGCCTATAACTAGGTACTATGTAGGATGTCGGCGAAGTCACGGGCCTATAACTAGGTACTATGTAGGATGTCGGCGAAGTCACGGGCCTATAACTAGGTACTATGTAGGATGTCGGCGAAGTCACGGGCCTATAACTAGGTACTATGTAGGATGTCGGCGAAGTCACGGGCCTATAACTAGGTACTATGTAGGATGTCGGCGAAGTCACGGGCCTATAACTAGGTACTATGTAGGATGTCGGCGAAGTCACGGGCTTATAACTAGGTACTATAAAGCATGTCGGCGAAGTCACAGGCCTATAACTAGGTACTATGTAGGATGTTGGCGAAGTCACGGTCCTATAACTAGGTACTATGTAGGATGTCGGCGAAGTCACGGGCCTATAACTAGGTACTATGTAGGATGTCGGCGAAGTCACGGGCCTATGACTAAGTACTATAAAGCATGTCAGTGAAGTCACGGGCCTCATAATTAGTACTGTATAGGGTGTCTGTGAAGTCACAGGCTGTATATCCATAATTTTGTTAGGTCTAGAACTTATACAGTTTTATTTTACTTTAAATATACACGTTCATTATCTTTGTAAATGTCAAAATTCATTAAATGCATAAAAAAGACTGTAAGTAAGGCTTATGTTTTGACTGTTTATCAATACGTCAAGAAAAGTACACATAAATCGCTTACGTTTCAATATATGTGTGTTTACAATCGAAATCACGGGCTTCCTGTTATCGAGTTCACGGGCTTATAGACTCTCAATAAACAAGATTAAATTATCAAGAAAAAGTCAGATAAATAGTGAACTTTTAAGCTGAGTGTTACCATTTGATGACACTCATTTTACTGTTTGACAAATGGTAGCAATTTTATTTTAAATTTTACCGGTGATCCGCCGACTTATTGAACCATTGATGGAGAGTAAAACGTTAATCAATGTTTGCGAGTCTTGAATATCTTTTGAGGTCGAGGATGGGTAATTGTATGTGTGGTCGTGAAACGCTTACCATCAATAACAGGAGATTCTACTTCAGGAACCGACTAGGAGAAGGGTTAGCAATGAAATGATTCATACATGTGTAATGTTCTTTTTTCAACCAGTTCAGCTGTTCTTAGCCAACTTAAAATATGTAATGTGATTTTTACTGTTTTAGGGGGTTCAGCTATGTGGACTTGGTTGAGGATGCCAGGAGCCACAAGGACTATGCTTTGAAGCGGATAACATGCCACTCGAAGGAAGAGGAGCGTGTGGCAGCACGGGAGGTGGAGCTAATGAAGCGATTCAAACATCCGAATATTGTCCCTCTGGTGGAGTCTGCTAACATCAAAGTGAACCAGTATTCCAAGACACTAGACATCCTTAGTGAAGTCCTGATAGTAATGCCTTATTACAGCGTAAGTCAAAAGTAAAGGTTCTCTATCTTAGCACATGTCAAATGATTATACCATTTTGACTGCATTAATTACTATCAGGATTTTATGTTTATACTGTATTAAATATCTAATAATTTCAACTGTCATTTACTATAGAGAGGTTCTGTTCAAGACCATATTGAGAAGTTAAGTAAACGGTCTGAGAAGATCCCAGAAGATCAGATTTGGACCATGTTCCTAGGAATCTGTCAAGCGGTGAAGGAGTTTCACAGTCAGAATCCCCCATACGCTCACAGGTGTGTGTTCAGAAACACAGAAACATGTCAACTCACACAGGTAAAATAACTGATATACATGTAGGCCCATACTACAAATTTAAATTCTACTTTTTATAGGGACATTAAACCAGCTAATGTGATGATAGCTGATGATGGATCACCCATTTTAATGGATCTCGGTTCTGCAGATTTAGCCAGAGTGGATGTTTCTTCTGCCAAAATTTCCAGACAGTTACAGGTGCTTTATTCAATTTGAATTTTAAGAGTTTATGTAGTGACCTATCCCACAACTCTTAAAAACACATGTCAGTGAAGAACTCAAAAAAGGGATAACAAATCTTCAAACATGAAAATCCTCCCTTTTGCATTTTTGTTTTAATTGTTTTTTTTTTCTAATATTTTTTTTTATTTTTTTTTGGGGGGGATGGATTGATTGCATCTTCTTTCACAACCAAATTTTATTCATACATTACAATACTGCAGTGATTTGACATACTGTAATAAAAAGTGAAAATGGAGAGGCAGTCTCCCCCCCCCCCCCCCCAAAAAAAAATTCTTTGGGTCTGAATTTGCCCAAATGCATTAGTTTGCAGAACTTTTTTATCAACCATGTCAACAGTTTAACATTTTCCAATTTATGTTATTTTATATCAAATTAAACAAATTAAAGAAGTTATTTTTATTAAAGATAATTCAGTTTTGAACAGTGCATACTCTGAAATATAATGAAGACTGACAGATAAATGTTTTTATTTTGTTTTAGGACGAGGCAGCAGAGCGGTGTTCAATGTTTTATAGAGCTCCGGAACTCTTTAATGTTGAAACAGGATCCACTGTTGACGAACGGACAGACGTCTGGGTAAGAATAGAATTCTACATTAATTAACTCTGTTTACATTATAAATTAAAATATTTGTAAATTAGCATCAAATTTACCTTTAGAAATCAAGTCTTGTTTTTTGTCAACAACACAATTAACTAAATACATGTACCTGTTTTTGTTTGTGGCTCATTATAGTAAAAAGGAAAAAAAGAGGAAACATTTATTAGAGATTTATTATGAATCTCTGTGTTACATTTTTCAGTCGTTGGGATGTTTGTTATATGCCTTGGCTTTCCTAGAATCCCCTTTTGACAAAATATATGCCCAGGGTGGCAGCATAGCTCTAGCTACACAGAGTGAAAATATTAAATTTCCTGAAAATTCAGGGTGAGTATATAGAGTAGATGCAATGAAGATAGAATATATGTGATTTATGTAATATAATGGTATATATGTAGTTGAATTGTTTTAATATACATTTGATAATCTATATTTTACATTTACTGCATACAGAGAAATTTTTGCCCCCATTTTATTTTCTCCCCTTTCGCCCTACCCTCATTTGGTTAGATTTGAAATGGGACAAATTCAAAGAATACAGTATAATTAACTTAACAAAACTATGACAGGGTGAATTTAAATTGGGGCTTAATTGTCAGCAAGTGTGAAAGGGCCAAAACAACATGGGGCGAAAATATCCCTGTATACAGTATCATTTTTATGTGTTTGAAACAAAGTAACTATGTGTTCAAGATTTTAATAATTGCATAATGCATCACAAATTTGTAATTTGAATTTATAATATTTTTTTCCCACAGATATACCAGTGCAATACATGAATTAATTCTTAGACTTATGAAAGTGAATGTGGCAGAAAGGCCTTTTATAGACAATGTGATAGAAATAGTGGAAGCTAACTACAGAAAATCCCAAAACCAAGTCTGACCAGTGAGAGCCCAGAGAATTGCCAAACCAAATCTGACCAATATGAAAGGACCATGTATGTGGACATTTAAAGTACAAAAGCTTCGTTTTGATTCTGAAAATGTAGAATAAATAGCGTTTATTACATTTTTACCCGTGAAATACTGTAATTTATTCATTGAATAAAAATGATATCCTGTTACACTGTGAAAGGATATCAAAATGATATCCTGTCACAGTGTAATGAATATCAGAAGTGCGGGAAAACTCTTGATTTCCCTTCCCATAACGAAGATTGTTGTAAAAAAAAATCTTCCTTGACCTAATGTAAGATAGATGAAAATAAATAAACCACTCTGACAGCGAATAAAACTGTTAAAATTACCAAAAATATGTTGCTAAATCCATGTTTACAGTGTTTTCAACTCACATAGCTATGACGTCTCAACCGCTCAACTATGACGTCATGAGCCTATGACTGTATACCAAAAAGACAGAGGCAAGGAAAAAATCAAAGAATTTTATTTTAAAAATGTAATAAACAGAAAATTCAATGTTTTGTAGTTGAATATGGAATTTATTTCACTCGTGAGACAGGATTTTTGATATTTTCACTCGTGCTTCGCACTCGTGAAAATATCAAAAATCCTGTCCCACTCGTGAAATAAATTCCATATTCAACTACAAAACATTGAATATCCTCTATTTACACTGTCCTACATGAATTTACTTTAATTTGAACTTTTGTATCTAAAACAATGATACAGTGTATCTTTAATATCCTGGATATTTTGAAGTAATTAGAAAAAATTATTTAACTAATTATTCTTTTCCTTGATATCTGGAATACTCATATCTTGAAGTTTTTTTTCTTGATCACATTGGATTTGGGATAATGAGGTTTGACTGTATAATTATGTGTTTGTAAAGTGTAGGACGGTTGTAAAATCAAAAGAATATACTATAAATGTTGTTGGATAACTGTCTCCATATATAATGCAATTGATAAATATAATACAAAGTGTTACATTATGAATGGTTACAGCTTGTTTTTATCTTCACTTTTAGCTGAATTTCAATACAATCAAAACAGATGTTCTTTAAAAATCTAAGAAAGCAGTATGGTTGGTTTCAAATAGAAGAACTTTTTATATCTTTATAATAACTGACATAATTAGCTAGGCTGTTTGTTTATTATAAGTCAAACAAGACCTTGTGTCTGACAGACCAAATAGGGAGCAACATTCCATGAATTTCTAAAACAAACAATGGATTTCTTTTTGGTCTATTGAAATCTATTGCGCATATCACATGTTACATATTCTCTATACACAGGTCTCAATAGTTTAAAGCTTTGGGAAATGCAGTGAATTTGATTTTCATAAGAATTGTTTGAACATTCATTAGAGATTAACCATACTGATATATAATCTATTCATTGTGCCATAAAGATAGATACATATCATTTAATCTCCAATATTACCAAAATTAGATTGTAGAATGAATTGTGTTGTCTGCATTTAAAGTCAATATCCTCAATCTAAACATCTCCATTCCTTTCTTCCTTCCATAACCTATGTTTGACCATTTCATTACCTTGTCACAGTACCAACTCTCAAACAGACCTTGAAGTTACTGACACCATGACATTTTAAAAAAAGTATCTTTGGGAATAATTTACTCAATAGCATGAGCTATATCCCTTCCAGTTAACATGTTGAACTGTATGATAGTAAGATAATTATGTTTGTTTTAGAATATTGCTCTGTACGACTATTATGATGAATTCAAAGGGACATGGACGCAGTTTCAACTGATTTTTTTAAAACCAATTTTAATGTTTACAATTCCTAACTAAGGAAATTCTAATGATCTGCAAAAAATTAACATCATTTGTTGATTTACAAAGGAGATACAGAACTTAAGCTTCTTCATAATGTAAACAACTTGAAGGCTCGTGCCTTTTTTTTTGTTTACATATAGACAATATCATATGAGGAGCATTAGACATTCATTTACTGCATTTTTAATCATTAGTCAATTAATTTGCACATTCCAACATTTAAAATGAATGCTATTTTCAAGAAAAGTATTTCATTTAATAAAAATATATGAAATATAAAGTATTTCATTGTTGAATTTTATATGCTCATAACAATTTTGTATTCTGGTGTTATCAAAGATTGATTGACCTTGCGATATTGTCATGAAATGTTATTACACTTAATGCATATGAAAGAAAGATTTGTGCTTAAAAGTAATAAAATGCTCAAGAAATGCATTAAATTTTCTGTTTTATTTTGTTTGTGAAACTCAGGACAGAGCTAGGTTCACTTTATGCATAAAATGGACCTGTCCTAATATCAATTAATTGACTTTCACCCTCCCTCCCATTTCAGGTATCAAAATAAAGTAGAGGCTTGGTGCTTTCATTTTATTTCATAAAAGTTCTTTTTGAGAATCTAGGTTTTTTTGGCAAACATGTTTATAAAAAATACAATTTCTTGAATTTTGCAGAAACATGCCGTATTTGACTACCTTCAGCAAAGAATTAAAATAGAAGCACAGTCCACGATTCAAAATTTTAAACATGTTTTTTGATCTTCAGAAACAGATCTTTCATTATGTAATACTATATTTTGGATCAGAGGTTGTGCTTTATATGAAATATTGAAAAAAAATCTGCTTTAATTTTGAGTCATTTTTATAGGAATTTACAGGATATGGTAAACATGAAACAATTTATGACGTCATAATGTATTGACTAAGAGGGAAAATACGTTTTGTACACTAGATACATGGTCACCAACATTCCAAGTGAAAAGTATTGTATTTTAACCTAAACTGGCCAAAAAAGGCTTACTAGTACATTCAGTGGCTCTGGCTCTTTGAAGTTGTAACCCCACAGGCACCTGAACTATGGATAAAACTCCCCCCCCCCCTCCTTTTTTTAATGAAAAAAATGTAAGAGTGTATAATACTTCGAAAATATAAAATTTCCCCGTCAAACACATCTATATGTCGTTATATGCAAGCAGATTGTACTTTTTCTCACGTTTAAAGAATGGCCCTATTCGGTATAATAAAAACACAGTGTATTTTTATTATACCCGAATAGGGTCATTCTTAAACGTAAGAAAAATTACAATAAGCTTGCATATAACGACATATAGATGTGTTTGACGGGGAAATTTTTTATATTTTTGAGATATTATACACTCTTACATTTTTTTCATTTAAAAAGGGAGGGTATTATCCATACTTCAGGTGCCTGTGGTAACCCCTTTACCACATACGGACAATTCATTATTCCTGCCTTCCTGGGCAGATAAATCTTTCCACCTGATCCCACCTCTCATGTTTCAGAGGCCCGTGTTTGCTTTGTACCTATTTTTTTAATGTTTAATGGACTTTTGACCTCGAATACTGTTCGTTATCTCCCAGTATTTCCTCTACAGAACAAAACCTTACCAGATAGTTCCTTGATAGACAAATCTTCATTCGCTATTCATGGACAGATAAATCTTCCTTATTCATGGGCAAATAAACGTTAGATATTCATGGACAGAAATATATAAAGTATGTCTTGCTTTGCTTTTCATGGACAGAATTTTTTCAATATTCATGCGCGGATAAGCAGATTTATTTTGCCCTCTACTTGAACGTAACACAGAAGGACATTTTAAATTTTATTGCAACAAGGAACAACTATTAGGGTAAATATAGTCCAACCCAAGCAACATTATTCAAGGAGAAAAAATACATAGGAAATACTGTAAAAGATCAATAGCCTTCAATGAAATATATACACTATATATACATATACATGTAAACCATCTGTACTTTTTACTTCGTATAATTTAATTTATTCAAAGATTGTTGTTAAATGTAAATCAGTCATTACAACACATACAATACGTAATAAAATGTCCTTTTAAGGAACTATAATATGCCCAGAAGCATTTTCAGACCTTCATTGAGGAACATGCCATCTGGATCCGCCCCTGATTTCTTTAATTGTGTCTTGAAGGACGTGATTGGCCCGCTCATTTTCTATAATAAAGACCAAAAAAAATTTATCCTCATATGAAAAAAATACCATCATGTAGTATAAAATCCTCGTTATATGCCTAATTTATTAATCAGTGTACCCGTCTTCCAAATCAGAACTTGAATGGTATAAGAATATTGTCAACTTCTTATAATAATGTACCTTAGACGAGATTTGTACTACACTAAGATTTACTGTTACATTTTTATATACCTCTTGGATAACCGTCTTCGAAACATGAATTTAAAACGGTATGAGAAGTTAATCATACCTTACAATGGCAAGAACTCCTAATCCCAATACCTTGGACGAGAAGTATACAAAAAAGATTTATTGGATATTATACCTTTTGGATGTGTTCGTAAATCCCCGGTAAATGGTTCCATTGTTTGGCCAGGTGAGGTACTCCCCCGAGGGCCATCCACTCTTTGCCTATCTCAGTGCTGAATGTATCCCAGCCCTTACATCCGGGACATCCCAAGATCTCGATACACATCGCGTAACCAGACCCACCTGTAGCAGGATTGGCAACAACTCCCGATCCCAAATAGGCATTACTGAAATAATTAAATGATATATGCATATTACTCAAATGGACGGGTTGGATGAGGTTGCACTTTCATACATGTAAGTATGTTGTAAAAACATGGATTGCACGTATTTTGCTAAGTCGAACAGATTTTTTCACCATTGCTTTACAAGAACATAGAAAGCGGGATCCATGCTATTTTGCCAGTTTATACTTTGAGTTCTGCACTTTTCAATGTAAAAGAAAGCTCTTTACATATTCCCAAGGAATAGTTTCCGACCTTCGAGTCTGGTTGTAGGGAACTATTAAGTGTGACCTTTGGAAAGAATTACTTGTATCAATATAAATTGCATTTCATGCAATCTTTAACTCTTTTAAAGAAAATCTGACAATTTCTGTATCGCGCCTACGTGTACAAAACAATATTCGGAACATTTTGTTTGATGATGTTCATCAAAAGCAATACTCGCTGAGACGAGATATAAAGCGAGACTACAGAGAGATTGTTCATGGATCAAGCAAGTTTGCATGGAACTTTTCACGTTTTCTTTCCTTCTGACCAATTCTGGCTTAATATGTTAAATATATATCTTTTTTTGGCGACCAACCCTAGCTCATTTGGTGTCCAACACACTCCAGCCTTAAGCCTTAAGGAGAGAATCAGGGTTCATCCAGAAAGCATAGCATAACCATTTATTCCTCCTTGTTCTACTATCTATAGACTATAAAGTGACAGGGTGCTAACCCACCATACAATTATTCATTCCTGATGTAAATTGACCAGAAAGATATGAGGTATCCTTTGGACGACATCTGGCCAATGGATTTCAGTGTTTTCTATATTCATCAGTTTATGATTACGTACTACCAAGCATAGAAGACGTTTTATGACTTCCCGATGTTTTTCGATTTCAGTGATGTAAAAATTTTCGTGGCCTTTGAAATGCGGAAGAGAACATCTGAGGTTACTTTTGTGGTGGTCTTCTTTTCCATGTAGATAAATCTTGCTTTTCCTTTGTATCTTTGTTGTTACTTGTTCTAGGTTCTGCAGCACTATATTACTCTTCATATAACTTTTGGTCCTCAATGTCTTGAAATTTACTCATCCCCTCTCGACTTTCAGCTTTTACATATATTAAAAGTTGTTTAATTTTCTTTGCATGCCTTGTTTGTCTGTAAAATTACGGCGGTCTTCAAAATATGTGCCAAGTGATACACCTTTTTGTGGTTATTTCCTTCATGTCCCAATCTATGCACAATGTTAAGAAGAGTGGCAAGCTCAAACAACCTTTGCTTCACACTGGCATGAATGTGGAATTCGTTTGCAGCATATGATATAGAGATGCACATAAAGCATCCATAAGATAATTTTTTCTGCAATGTATAAAATAGTGATTTTAAATTTTTAGTGATTTTAGATTTTTATTGATTCAAGGCGTTTGCTTCGTGAGGCCCGAGGGCTCGATTCTTGAGCACCGTGCCGTGTCAATCTTAAGAGGTAATCAAGTAAACGAAGAAGTGACTGTTCCTTCGTCAAGCGCCCAGCAATAAAAGTGAGAGTCTTTTGGATGAGACCAGCACAGCAATAAAAGTGAGTCTTTTGGATGAGACATTGAAAACCAGCAGGACCCTTGGTAGGCGTTGACATAATAAAGAACGTAATTACTTACACAAAGTATTGTCGACAGATTCTTCCATTATTTCCTGATCATGACAAGTAGCCCACAGTGGGTGTGACCGGTCGGCAGGGATGCTCGCTTACTCCTCCATGGCACCTGATCCCATCTCTTCTATTTTTGAGATCCTGGCTTTTATTGTGTGAATGAACTATTGCTTTTTATCGTGCATGACAAAAACTATGTATACCCCATCTTCGATAACGTGGGTATATATAAATTGGATTAGTTGACATAAAATATGTATGGGTTAGCTTCATCAGAAGGAAATAAGACTTTTCTAATTTAATTCTCGTTGTTCATTTCTTAATATGGGGTCCGCTATGGGTGAGATTCTTTTCATGTTCCTCTACCCCTTAAATTTGTACATGGAAGAAAATCCTTCACTGCAGATGTTCTAGGAGCTTAAACCTCCCTATGAATGCCTGCTATTAACTTCTGAATGGAATTCAATGCTCTTTCATTTTAAAGTCATTTAATTTAATAATAACTAGTAGAGCTAATTATTGTTTTTGTCCTAAAGCTGTTAGGTTTTAGTCGTATTTTAGCACACACTAGAAAGCTTATCTTCAAACGTTGACCCCATTTCTTTCAATTTAGCCCATTAGCTTTTTTGATCCTTTGTTAATGAAATGGTCCATATTTCTTCTGGTTTGACCATCCCTCATAATTACCGGTGTTACCACGTCAAGGAGGCCTTGATTTTGCAGTTTGTCATTAAAATACACGTCCTTCTTAACATCTTCAGCGCATCCACTGGGGGATCATTGCAAACGATAGTGGTAAGATTGACAAATAGATAATCAAAAAACACGGAAAGAATAAATTAAGCCATACCAACATGACTCAAATGAAGGCAAGGGAAATATTGTTGAAATATCTAGTTTTCTGAAATCCCTTAGCTTGAACTCATGTTTACCTAGCTTTAATCCTGTTTTCATTCCTACAAAGGAACTGAATATACATAATCAAAACTACTCTGGACTGTCAATAAGACAAGTGACCTAAATATCATATTTACAACCTGTAAGATATAAATCGGATCTCCAGAGCTGTCATAGGATATTCTTCTTTTTCTTCATAATGGTCGACTCTCTTCACCACGACATGTATGATCTGTAACAGCTTCTCGTAGTCATCTTCACAGTCAAATATAAACTCCATGTCGTAAATAGGAGCCTTGTCCAAATGTTTTCTATCAAAAATTAAAAGTGTGGATTTTTATTAACCATACCCACAAAAAGATATTAATCGAAATCTTCATTCAGATTCTGCAGTAATTCTGAAGTACTTATGGATTCGCAATATGACTACTGATTCTTTGTTTACAGTAGTACTTTACCATTGGCACGGAAAAGACTGAAACCTTAGTCATTGAAAAATTAACCAAGTTTCCCACTCATTTCTACGTTAACTTTCGAGTATGAATGTCCATTTTGTAAATTACTTAAGAAGAATGATGTTCTTGGTCTAAGAATTCCCTACCTAAAATGTACAGAATGAGCATGCTCTTGGTAAATTTCACCGGAAGGGTACATCACATACTTCAAAGACTTGAAAGCAGACCATGAAAAGTATGGCACGAGACTGGGTTCCTCTGCTAAAAGTGGCAACATGGCTGCCAGGGAGCCCTGAGTGACGTAATCCTTGGTGTCCTGCCAAGTATAATAATCCCAGTCTTCCGTGTCTACGTCAGATGGCACTTTATTAGTCACGCGTATCCATAACTCATCGTTTTTTGGATTGTAGTCACCCCAACTTATGGAATTGTACGGAATCCAAAGAATGTTAGTGGACCAGTTGTTCTCAACTATAGATTGAAGACACCTGGCATAGCAGAAAACATCTCCCAGGTTGTAATATAAATTTTCTGTCTTTACCAAAAATTCTGGCTCCATCTATTGAAAGTAAAAAGTATATGAAGAAACATAAATGTTAACCATACCAACACATTGATATAATATACTGTATGATAAATACCTTATTAAAATATTAACTGGGAAAAAATGCAGCAATCATAATCTGGGGAAAATAGAACTTGTTTAATTTATTTTACCTTAAGCGTTATATCATACACAACGCCAAAACATCCAAATCCCGCCATAACTGCTCTAAACATTGCCTGGTTCTCATTCGAATACGTCCTTAGCTCGCCATTAGAGTCGAACACTCGCATCTTTACAATGTAATCACTTACAGACTTTGAATAACGTCCCACACCCTATTAATGCATTATTAAGGTAAAGACAGGATTGAAGGACATCGAATAAATCATTAATAAAATATGTTCTCAATAAATCATTTACAAAATAGAAGAATATTTTTTATATATTTACTCACGTGACATCCGGCACTTATAATTCCAACCACCGTCACTGCATCAACGATGACACTAGCCGGAAGATGGAGCTTATTTTTCAGTTGAAAGTCTTTCAACTCTCCGGTCGTTACGCCCGCCATTACATCAACTTCGTTGCGACTACGCTGTCAACAAAATAATGTTTGAATTATTTCAAAATGATATTGAAAGAAGTCATTGATTACTACTTGTATAAACACAAATTTGCTGAAAAAAGGGAGGACTGCATCTTGCTTTTACAATAAATTTATATGAGACTAGCGAATATTCCATTAGAATATCAAGTACATTTTTCATGAAGTTCCTATAATTATTTTTAAATTCAACCAATCAAATTCAGGAATTCCTCTCTTCCTTTTGGATCCTTGAATCCTTATATTTCCTCTTATAAATATCAAGTGGGAAAAAAGAATAATGGTAATTTTATAAAATGAAGAATATAAGTACATTTGCTATTCTTATTTTGACACCATGTCCATAATCACTTCGCAATTTTCCAAGGTTCAATAATATCTGTCGATCATCGCTAAAAACTGGCGCCCAGCTGTGTCCAGAACCTGCACAACGTATCTTCAATCCTTCTTCTTTTGCAGCTGCAATGACGCTTTGTATCTCTTCCTTTGATGTCGGCCAACAGGAAATGATGTAAGAAATGATAGTTTCCGCCCAATTTTCAAATCTTTCTATGTTTAATTTGGGATGGTGTTCAATTTTGCCCTGAATGCGCCTCACTACTTCTTCCATTTCTTTCTTAAAAATAGGATTAAAAATATATCTTGATAGAATCATTCATAACGAGTGAATTAAACTGAAAAATTGAATTGCATTTATTTGATAATACTTAATTTAGTTTCATTGCATCGCAGATACTGTTCGACAACTGTCAAATCAATCAAAATGTTACCCTTTCTGTGTCTGATAAGATCGCTTTTGTGGCCTCTCTCATTTTCTTCTTCTACAATGTGCAACAGAGCTATATCATTATCTAAGAAGGGTCTTTGGTGCAAGGGTGGCAGCTAGGAAATCTAAAATATCTCATTTTGTGTCAAGTTAAAAATCATTTGTTTTATTACTCTCTGAAATGACTTCTGTTCTTTAAAGAGAAATGAAATATGGATTAGTCGTGACATGTTCTTGTAATCAAAAGCCTAACATTCCTTCCAACTTTAATAACTACGCATTTTTCCAATATACGTTATCATTTACCTTGCTCTAAGATCCCATAAAATTAAACATATCTCCTAAATGATTGCCAATATATATTTCTTACCATATCAACGTTTAATATTCTGCAATCCAACAGAAAGACATTAAAATCCAGCAGTTCCTGAAACGTCAACCATGTTTGTTCCCTGTCGTCTGCTTGAACGACCGGCATTTTGTCATCTTTAATGCACGCCTTGATGCTCTCCTTCAGATCATTAGAAGTCTTTGGAACATCTTTCTTCGACACCTTCACCTTTTGCTTGTGTGAGGCCAAATAAGCCTCTTTGCTTGATACAGAATACTGAAAACCCGTCGTAAATTATACAAGAAGAACGATGTAACGATGAAACATACTGTTTGCATGTTTTCATTGAAAAGAATATAATTTCCATTTTCAAAGAATCTATTAAAATTAATGATTTATCAAAATAAACTTTTCTAAAGCTTGCAAATTAACTAGGTTGCCTACATGAAAATAATTTTACCTTTATCAATGAAAGTTTTACTATGCAGTATATTGTGAAATGAAAACGGGAAAAAAAATTCAAGAGCTTTTTTGTCATTAAAAAATCTTTGAACAATGTTGCATTATAGAGTACATAGAGTTGAAAACAAATACCTTATCATTTGAATTCCCCATCCTTAACTGGGAAATCTAAACAAACGAAAGGTACGTCCTTTGTTGTTTTTTTTAGTATTGCATAAATTCTGATGTACTTAGTCAGACAAAAAACATAGATCACAAACAAACAGATTGCCGTAGAAGGGGAAAGTCCTCCAGAAATAACAGGACGGGGTAAAAGAAAAGGCAAGGCCAAAGTATTGATTGGATTTCTGTCATAGTTCTAATAAATTCCGGGGAAGGGTGCCTGTCATTTAATACGACATCCCCCAAAATATATGATTATTAAGAAAAATAACATATTGTTGATAACAGATTTTAAAGAATGAGTTTAATGCAAAAATATATTTTTTCGAATCATGCACGCAGACACAATAAACAAATAATAAACCAGACTTGTTTACATTTAATATGGTACAGAAATAAGGCGGCACCATTTTAAGCAACATCTGTCATCAGGTAGTTGTGCATAGTGTAGTTACAGCAATCAATACCGACTTAAGTTCAAAGACGAGGTGTCAGCATGATGCTTGTAAATAAATGTTATACAAAAATAATTTCTTGTTGTTGGTTTTTGTTGTTGTTGTTTTGATTTGCATGTGAATTCATGCATACTGGTCCAATAACGTCTAGGTTGCTACATGTGAACTGTACAGGGAGCAGAATTTGTCATGTACGATGCACTTATATATGATAGATAAACATTTACTGAAAATTCCAGCTAAGTGCGCCGATTACCTTTCGAGAAAAACGCTTTGTTCATGATTTTACCGGACAACCCTCGTAAGCCCAAAGGAAGTCAAGAAAAACCATTTGCTTTTATTATCGAATCTTAACCTTTCATAAGTTGTTCCTCTACAAGACATTTCTTTGGAAACAAGAAAATGATTCATTAGGAAATATTTACGTTACAAGTGTATTTTGCATAAATGTGTATGGAAATATTCGCGGTATTCAATACTTGTTGAATTTTTAATTAAGTTTCATGTTGACCCTCAGTGCTAACCGGCTTCATTAACTTTTTACAGTGTGTATGTATAAGCATTTTAAAGAACCTTAAGCTTAAACCTTAACTAAGATGGTTTGATTTTTCCAGATTATTTTTTCGATACTTGTGTTCAAATTTAAAGGGTTTGAAAACGTACAGACTTTTTTAAGGACATACGCAACGTACCTTGCCTACTGATAGATTTCAAAAATATTCTAAATTTAAACTTATAATATAATAACATGTTCATAGACAAAAAATCAGTATGCCTAACCAGAGGTTTTGAAAAGATATCGAATTTTGAAAATTTTTGCATTATTCAAATAAAAATGTACAAAAATTATAAAACACAAATTCCAGATTTTAATTCATCAAAAATTGTTTTAGAAGAGGTGTACAAATCCATATATAGACATATATAATATAAAATATTGCACACAGGTCCTTCATTTAGTGGAACTCTTCAACTCCAGGGAAGAACCCAAAAAAGTTCAAACTACGTTGCGTATGACCTTAAAACTCAAAAGTTACATCATTAAAATTTACTTCAGATATTCACATGTTGTTTTTTTTTTTGTGGTATCCCTGTCTTCCTATACATCATAATGTTATGATGTTTAAAGGTTTACATAATTTAACAAGAGGCCCATGGGCCACATCGCACACCTGAGAATCTTTTGTCATATTGTTCTTTACCAGATTTCCCCCTTGTAATACATATTGTGACCCCACCCTACCCCAATGATCATAATTTACACAATTTGAAATCTATACTACCCAGGATGCTTCCACATGTTTCAGCTTTTCTGGTCCGGTGATTCTTGAGAAGAAGATTTTCAAAGATTTTTCCTATATATTTCTTTGTAAAATTTTGATTCCCCATTGTGGCCCCGCCCTACCCTCAGGGGTCACGATTTGAACAATTTAGAATCTACACTACCCCAGGGTGCTTCCACATCAGTTTCAGCTTTTCTGGCCCAGTGGGCCTTGAGAAGAAGATTTTCAAAGATATTTCCTCTATATTTCTATGTAAAACATTGATTCCCCATTGTGGCCCCTCCCTACCCCCGGGGGTCATGATTTGAACAATTCAGAATCTACACTACCCCAGGGTGCTTCCACATCAGTTTCAGCTTTTCTGGCCTAGTGGTTCTTGAGGAGAAGATTTTCAAAGATTTTTCCTAAATATTTCTAAGTAAAACTTTGATTCACCATTGTGGCCCTGCCCAACCCCTGGGGGTCTTAATTGAGCAATTTAGAATCTACACTACCCCACAATGCTTCCACATGAGTTTAAGCTTTTCTGGCCCAGTGGTTCTTCAAAGATTTTTCCTATATATTTCTATGTAAAACTTTGATTCCCCATTGTGGCCCCGACCAACACCCGGGGGTCATGATTTGTACAATTCAGAATCTACACTACCCCAGGGTGCTTCCACATAAGTTTCAGTTTTATTGGCCCAGTGGTTCTTGAGAAGAAGATTTTTTAATGACCCCACCCTATTTTTGTCTTTTCTTGATTATCTCCCCTTGTGAGGGGACTTGGTCCTTCATTTTAAGAATTTAAATTCCCCTTGACCCAAGGATGCTTTGTACCAAGTTTGGTCAAAATTGGCCCAGTGGTTCTTGAGAAGAAGTCAAAAATGTGAAATGTTTACAGACAGACAGACAGACAGACGGATGGACGGACGACGGACAAAATGTGATCAGAAAAGCTCACTTGAGCCTTTGGCTATTATATACATTATTGTATCCTGATTTCCAATCAAATCTACATATCATGACTAAAAACACAAATTTAGAACCATGACACAGATCTACCAACACTGTTCATTATTTTAGAGTTACTTCCCTTAGAATCTTATTCATATTCATAATGGTAAAGACTGTTTGACTGTTTATGTTAAGTAATTTACCATATTGGAAATAAATTTTCATAAAAATGTTTGCATAGATTTCTTTTATATTTGTTTACAGTTATTACTTGTAAATGGTACCTCCTTCGCACGACCTCATTCAGTTGTAAACAGGTTCTCTGCATTTGTCATATCTTGTGATTGTCCTTCCCAGCATGGGTATACGGTAAATAACGGTCTGTTGACCACTGTTTACTATCTGTCCCTGAACACAATGTACAACAAAACAATCACCGTTTTTCTTTCTTGCTGTAGACATGATTCTACCCATTGAAGGAAGCACATGTGCTTTTGTTTACCTCTGTAAAATACGTTTTGTTGGTTTTCATTTCATAGAGAATTCTACACAGGAGATCACTCTTAATCACAGTTTTATAAGTGAATAAACCCATGATATAAACCTTTTTTCTCCGGATAACCGTGACTTGCCAATGTCCTTAAGGAGACTGTACCCTCTGAAAGACATGAGTCGTCTGACTTGCTCGACTTGTTTTGGTTTCCGACTCATTATGTGTTCCTCCAGTTCCTCCAGAGGACAACAAAGATGGCTGACAGGGACTGTGAAGAAGTGATCCTGCATTGCAAACTGGAATAAAACAAAGATTTATCAAATGAAATCAAAGCTTAATTATTATTCCAAATGTTCATGATTTAGCATAAAACAATGTCGCAGAAAAATGTTAAGTCTATTAAAAATTTTATGTTCAATATATCCCTCAGAGTACTAATTCTATTTCACCATGACAAGGTACGTATTTCTTGGTTGAAAATTGTATTTGTTGCAGAAAAATTTTGTTAACTCAATAGCAATTCAAAGTTCTTGATTTCAATACAGTTAAATAAATTTTTGTTAAAACATTTAGCATCAGACTTCCCAAAATAAAGGACCCACCTAAAGTCCCTTGATAAAGTTGAGTACAGAGAAGTCATGGTACAAAAAGATGTCCAGCAACAGCTGGAAGAATTCAGATCCCAGCTTGAATGGGTACACCGACGTCATCAGTATCTGAAATATCAGAGACATTTAACCTTTGTTACTTCCAGTTTGATTTTTCTTACATGATAAAGCACAAAAACTCAAGTATTCTGAGAAAGATGACCAGCATATCATGACTGGTCACTTATTGCTTATCAGACTGCAAACAATTCAAAATGGAAAAAAATGTAAAATTTTGAGATTCTTAAAAAAAATTCTATAGATTATACCTAATACATGTATGCTTTATGTGTCTAAATAAGCAACTTATAATAACGACTGATAATAACGAGTGCAGTGAGCAGCGCCAACAAGCTCAAAAGACTAACATGTAAGTTAGAACAGAGTAATTTCAGAATTAATTCTGCACATGATCAAGCAAATTTTTGTGTGAAACGTTCCCAGAATTCCTATGCTACCCAAAAATATATAATACAGTGTAATGTAAAGAACAAAAGTTTGTAGAAATTTTTAAAAGAAACAAAAAATAACTCTTCGATGTCTTTCAACAAAAATTGCACTAGGTGTTAAGATTCAACTTAGACACTTGGCTGTTTCCGTATACCCTGACAGTCTCTTGTGTAACGTCACAGTCTAGATGTCTTGTGCGACTTGACATTTGAAGTAGCGGATCACATTCAGAGGTATTTTTTAAGGTACAACTGCGCTCGCCCCAACGGTCACACCTTAAAACATATTAACAACAGTTTGATATTTTGAAGGTTATCTCCCCTAGTTGATGACCATAAGATATTCTGTTGACCTGTATTATCTCCCCTGATAGATAACCAAACAGAGGCATTCTGTGACCTGATTTATTTCACCTGGTTGATTCCATTTTTAAGGTATTCTGTGACCTGATTAATTTTACCTGGTTGATGACCATATTAAGATACTCTGTGGACGGGGGTGCCTGGAACTTTTCCATACACAACATTGATGACACTGCATTGGGTAAAAGTTAGGGCTGGGTATTGGCCCGAGATTTCGTATTGCGATATATTGCGATATTTTTAACTGTATTGCGATATGTATCGCAATATTTTCAACGTAATTTAAATGGCATTTTCTTACTCTGTTTACTTTAATTTACATCCAAAATGTACATAACTCTGATAAGTAACCAACACGGAAAAAAAAATCTTGTGGATTTAATTTAAGTTATGCTCTGAAATGTTCCCTCAAAACAACTTCTGTCTAACTCTTACTGTTTGGCTTAATAACAAACTTTCATAAGTCCATTTTTATATTTAATGACAAAATTCCTTAATCTAGGCATATTGCCAATATATCGATATTACAAAATCGTATTGCGATACGATATTTTTTGTCATTGTATTGCAATATATTGAAATATCGATATTATTGCCCAGCCCTAGTAAAAGTCTATGAACAGCTGATACTGATGTAGCAATACCAAACACAAATACAAGAGGTAGCTCACATATAGTTCCTATCAAATACAAAATATAGAGACAAAAATTATAATAGTTTAGTTTTATAAATTGTAATTCCAATACAAATACATGAAATTATTGGCTGTACTTTTAAAAAAATGTGTTGCTTTGCAATGAAACAGCTGTTTCTCTTGTTAAATGAAAAGATAAATTAAGTCTTAATTATTTCATTTTTGAAAACTGAACATTTAATTTCAGGGAACAACTTCAAAAATTTGTCAAACATTTACTACTTAAAACACTGTTAATTACCAACACTTCCTTACCTATATAGAGATAAAGTCCTGTAAAACATGAGGTAGAAAACACTCCAGGTCCTCAAACAGAATAACAATAGGTGGAAACTGTCCTATATCTCTGGATCCACCACTGACAGACTTTCTCTTTTTTGGACTAGAGTTATTACACTGAATAAGGAGTAAATAAATACTTGAACATGTTGAAATTTAAGTCTACTTTTGTATTACATCCTAGAAGTTTTGCTGGAAAATAAAAACAGGGCTTAAAGAGCCTAAAACATCTTCTTTGCTTCACTGACATGAACAAGTTCAAGCTTTCTTACCGAGTACTTGTCTTGATACCAAGATACAAGGGTCACCATGGGACATGTCAGATTCTTTTTGTTATGGGAGACATCATCCTCTTCATCTGAAAACTAAACAAAAAAACTATGTTTATACACGCATATTACTTCTTGAATATGCTGACATACAGTATGAAGAAAATTACATGGTATTGAATTTCAATACATTTACACTCTACATAGCATTCCCATTCAAGAAGTGAACAATTATTTGTTAAAAAGATCTTAATAAAATCTACATAAAGAATATATGCATCATTTTTGTATTTGCATGGATTCAAATCCCTATATGGTTAATTGTCAATGGACATCTTATCATTTCATTGAAACACATTAATAATTTCATCCTACTTTAATATTCATCTAAAGCAATTTTGCTACTAAGAATACAGATTCTAGACATTTAGAACACAAGAAAATACAATGGAAACATAATTATCGAGAAACAATCATAAACATATAAAGTATGTGTAACTGTATGTGTTACTTGCTTCTTACCAACAGTGGATTTTGGAACAGTTGAGTTAGGGTTTTACTCAGTGCATTTTTAACAGAGTTGCAGTCCTTAGATTTGAGGATGGCCACCAGAGGGCTGACATTTTCTTGTAATGAGGCTACTAAGTTTGAGAACATCACCCCATGGTCTGGAGTGTTAACCCCTGTGAAAGAAAAGCATGTGAATCAAACAACATAAACCTGTTTTACGTGTAAAGAAAGTACACTGCCCAAGCACATAATACATTCATCAAATATTTGTTAAAAGACAGACAGTCAGACAGACAAGACAGGCATGTAAAATAAAAATGTTTTTCACATACTGTTATAAATAGATAAATAAGTCAAAACCCTGAAACTTCCTTACATAATTTTGAATAACTCTAACAAATTTATGACAAAAATATTTAAGTTACCAGTTACAAAGGCTGCAGTTGGTATTTCCTTTGATGTGCTGTCTACTTTTGCTCCTCAGAATATAAAAGATTCATGTGAAGATTTGGCAAACTTCATCAAATCATCAAATATCTTAGAATTCAAATTGGACCTTAAAATCTGAAATGTAAAACATGCATTTGTAAAACACATTGCCTTTTATGGTGACAAAATTCACTTTCCATCTCTTTTGTAGCCGATCACCATGTGCAGGAACAAAATAACCAAAATGAATTTAATTACAAAAGCTGCAATTTACAACCAAATCTGCAGTAAGTAATATGACAGAGAAAGTAAACCAATTAAGAACTTCATTTTGCATCATTTTTGTGGATTATCTTGTCAACCAAAACAAAAAAGAGGCCCATGGGTCACATCAATCACCTGAACACTTTTGCTATGCGTTCAGTATTCAACCTACACCTAAGGGAAGGGAGGCATGATTTAAAGAAATTTGAATCTACACTAATTGAGGATGCTTGAACAGTTCTTTGACAAATCATGGTTTTAAAAAATCTTTAAAGATTTTTTTTTCCTTCTAGAAGTTTTATTTTCTATTGTGACAACGCCCTAGCTATGTAAAGGGTGTTAAGAAAGTTCGTTCCACATTTTTCTTAAATTTTCGAAAAGAAATACGGTGAAAAAATGCTTACAATTTATGATATTTAATGTTTGCAGAGTCCATTCTTGCTATTGATAAGATTTTAACTGTCTTTTGTTGAAACAATAAGGGGAGGGTAGGTATTAAAACAGAGGATGTCTGTTCAGAAAAATTAGGAATGACGCATATTTGTGACAAATATTTAGCATACAGGTCAAACATCCTTTCAAATTCTCTGCAAAAATCATCAAATCTATGAAAAATTTCAAAATGACAAAACTATTCTTTTGAAAAGTGATCTATCGTTCTTATACCTACGCTCATCAGCTTGTCTGATGCAAGATAAGCTATGTAGAAACAAAAGTAAATTACCCTTTACTTTCACTCAGAATGACCAGCATTTCTATCATTCGAGTGCTTTACGGATATTATATCTATTCTCATATGGAAGAAAATCCTATAATTTCCTGCTAGAAATGAATTGCTATAAATATAAAGCACACTCTTGTGTCTTTGTCAGACTTGAAAATTCATCTCTTCAGTTAAGCACTACTTTGAAATTTTAGAAAATATTTCGTCCTGGAACGAACTTTCTTAACACCCCTTATATTCAATGTAAAACTTCGGCCGTCTATTGTCGCCCCATTCTATTTGATTATATTTGATCATAAAGAAATCCGATCTGTTTCAGACGTTTTTCTTAAAATATTTTTATGAGATTGTGATGCATGTTTTATTACCCCCCCCCTCCCTTCACAGGAAAATATCTTCATATCTTCAAAAGGTGAATGATTCGTAATAATGCATGCTTTTTTATAAATTTGATGAAGTTAAACCATGTTTTCAAAAATTTTATTTACTCCATTTACAGACAAGAGTAATGTTATTCTTGAAAAAAAATTATTTGCATTTTCTTCAGTCAACCCCACAGCACTTTCAACCTTTGATATTTTCCCTGACCAAATAAAATGATCGGCATGTCGTGTGTCCAAGCAGTTTTTACTGTTGAGTTAGCAATGGATTACATGATTTCTGAGATGCATTTTTCAATAATAATAAAATAGGATCGACATGTGTACATCCCTGTAACGATAGCAGTATTCAGGTAAATATTTTTCTATCTATGCGTTTGACGCGTTTTCTCGACTGACCTGCATGGAATTTTTGCTCTACTTGAATGTATTCCGTGTAAGTGTATTTTCTATATTGCAGCAAATGCATTCAAAAATAATTTAATTCTCGGTATAGTTCTAGTTTTTGTTGAATTTTTACTTTTCAAACATGTATTGGTCAGTTTATGGACTTCTAAAAACTATGCTATCGGAGATGTGCACATGTCGACAGCCAGGATAGAAAATCACTCAAGTGAAACAATTGTAAAAGGCTATATATAGCAGGTACAGGTGGCCAAAAATGTTCGATTAAATATGGCGGAATCGAAGAAATATGGCGGACAAAGGCGTACAGGAATGTAGTAAGTCGTACAAAGATGAATCAAAGTACTCAGAAGTACAGAGAGCCGGCTCATTTACAGAGTAGAATGGATTTCTTACATGAATCACATTTATATTCTGATGAAAAAATTATTTTAAAACAATCAATATAAATGATAAGACACTAATAATAAGTTTTTCAATCCTAATACCACGGTCCGATTTTGTCAGAATCAGAATTAATCTGGTACCGCAGCTAATTGTAAACAAACAGGCCAGTCTGGTTCCCTCTCCTGCTTTACCTCGTATGTGTAGAGAACTACGGTAACACTAATTATCAAAAATCTACTACTAATGTTTATTTTATATAGATAAAACTTCGTTTTATTTTTGTTGCTTTTGTAACAGGAAAGGAGAAAATGCATGGCTGGACCGGGAATCGAACCCGGGACCCCTGTATTACTAGTCAGGTTCTCTACCGATTGAGCTATCCAGGCCGATATCCACGACCCAAACCATTACATTCCTCCCTCCTTAAATGGTCTTCGCCCTCGAAGACACAACCCAAGTTCTTATTGCCCCTGGCAGGAATTTCACCTGCAGTTCCAGGGGTGGTCAACGGCACCAAATCTGTAACAGGAGAGGAGAAAATGCAGCGGACCAGACCGGGATTGGAACCCGGGCCCCCTGAAACTCCGGTCAGGTGCTCTACCAACTGAGCTATCTGGCCACCGGCGATCGAACCCGGCTGACCGCCACATTCCTCCCTCCTTAAAGGTCTTTGGCCCTCCAAAGACCCCAACCCAGGCTCATCCCTGGCAGGTCTTTCACCTGTCAATTCCAGGGCATGGCACGGCACCAAATGTAACGGGAGAGGAGAAAATGCAGCGGACCAGACCGGGATTCGAACCCGGGCCCCCTGAAACTCCGGTCAGGTGCTCTACCAACTGAGCAATCCAGGCCGATATCCACGGCCCTAACCATTACACTTTATTTAGCGTTTGTATTATCTCAAAAGCGGTTGAGAGTAAGAACTATATTTTTGCACATAACTTTGAAATGGCGACTATGGGGTCAACACCCTGCCTTGAACAGGATCACATAAGCCGGCAATTGCTCTTTGACGGGTGACTGGAAAAACCCGAAACCCCCCGATTTTTGGAGAATACCCATACAGGAGGGGTGAAACCCCAATAAAGTGGTGGAAACCCCATAAAATTGAACGTAATGGGGTACAATAAGGCCTAAGGTGATGTTTAATTGAATGAGCAATAAGCCCGGCTAAAAATGATGCCTTTTTAAGAGTTCATGTCAGCTTTAACTAGATATATGTACGCTGTATTTTCACAATCATTAAGGTCAAGATCTAGTAAATGAAAGGTGCCTACAGATTTATGAAATTAAAAAAATTAATTCCTTTAATGATGCTTTATAACATTAGCTTGGTCAAAATAGGTGTTTCGGGGCAAAATTTGAAGAAAAAGAAGATAAAAAACCATATTTTATTACTGTCATTTTCAATGAAAAATCAAGAAAACCAATCATGAAAACGGGAGCTTTTCCTTATTAGACATATACTCCCCGTCAATGAAAACGCAACACCCTAATTTTAGGTTAAAATTATGTACAGGATATAACTATGTACCAAAAAAAGTTCGGACATCTTTAACTTTGCCAAATCAGCTTTTTTTACGGGTGAATGATTTTCATTTCATTACCGGAAGTTGATTTTTAGCCCTCTTAACAGAAATCAAATATTAGCAATTTTGATAAAGTTTTTGACAATATTTTGGTTTTTAAGGTTTTGTACCTGTTTATCATAAGTATTGTACTAAAATGCCGGGAAAAAATATTTCTTTCTTTTTCAGATGTGATTTCCTGTATTTCCTCAAAATTACCAAAAGCTCGCATTTCATTGCTAATGCTGGAAATTCTCAAAATAAAGAAAAAGGAGAGGTACAGATGCAAATATACGCTACATAACGACATTTAGGGCTCATGTGTTTCAAAAGCATGAATGACAGTTCATTGACCGGAAGTTTAAGGGTTACTACACTGCGCCAAGTTAGAGAAAAATCGACCTCAGTATCTGAACAACAGACAATTAGAAATGCTCAAGAATATTTATTTCGCTCAGATAAAGACATTGATAAACCTAATGCAAGGTAGAAATCGGACTACGTACACTGTATGTTGTACATGGCGGACTAGCATGTTTTGATTAAATGGTCGGAAGGGGGGTGTTTTATTTAAATGTTATTTGTTAAGAGGGCTAAAAAATCAACTTTCGGTAAGGAATGAGAAACATTCAACCATTAAATAACTGATTCGGCAAAGTAAAAGATGTCCTAACTTGTTTGGTACATAGTTATATCCCGTATATAATTTTTCACCCTAAAAATAGAGTGTTGCGTTTTCATTGACGGGGAGTATAGAAAAGGTATCAAGATAGCCTACAGTTTTTCAGAAAACTGTAATTTGTATGTTCTTAGCCTCTACTTTAAAATAATGATGAATTTAAAATAGGTATCGGGACTACTTTTCATGTGATTTCAAATTGAATTCCATGAAAATACTTTATTTTCTACATAATTCTATTACAGGTGTAAAGTACGGGAAAAGGAAAGTTGAAAGTGATTATGACGTCATAAAGGATTTAGGACTGAAAAGTTATTCCAAAGTCATTTACTAGATCTTGACCTTAAAAAAAATATGCAAGTATCATTGAAATCCATACAGAAAGTCACCCCTACATTTCTTTGTCTGAAAATAGTGATGCGCCTGTATTTCTATCGGTAGTTAGAATAATCTTATTGTGTCTCGGTCGGGACAAGGCCTCACCACAGAATCGTTCCGAAACGAATGTTAAGTAGGTATACAAAGGGATTTGCACTGGAAATAACTTCAAAATTAATTACATTTTTTTTAGGTTGCGTATGCCTTTAAACCTAAATTTTAATCCAAATAAATACGATAATTCAACTAATATTCTCAATATTTTTTTCTGACACGCCACGATTGCTTTCGGAACTCTCTGGAATGTTTGTGGATGCACTGATTTCGAGTTATCGCCCGTGTCTCGATCACGATTCCTGTATCATCACCATGTTTTTAAATATAGGAGGTCGTAATCTTACAAGGAAAGCGTCAAATAACAACGATTTTTATATATTTACGTTTTTTATTCACTACGTGAACAAGACAAACGGGATAACCAAAATTTTCTTTTCAGATTTTCTTTACTGATTTTTGAAAGTGAAATAACCGGCGCCAGTGTAAAAGTAGACCACAGGGGCATCTTACCCACTCTGTTCTCTACTTCATATATAAAAATACACAAGGGAAGAATCGAAAGTAGCACAAGATTTTTAAAAAAAGTCAAAAAACAACTTACTTGAGAAAAGTTACACAAATCCTGAAAGGAACTAGCGCAAATAATGTCCTAGTACTTATCCAGGCTAAAATATTCCAGATATATCCATCGAAAATAGCTTTTATCCAACTAAAACCCCAGCTTTCTGCACAGTGTGAAACTCTTCGCCCAAGAAAAGATAACTCACCCGGATGACAATAGGGTAGTACCTGAGGCCTTCCGAGTGCCATTGGAAGACTTCGGGTACTACCATATTGTCATCCGGGTGAGTTATCTTTTCTTGGGCGAAGAGGTTCACACTGTGCAGAAAGCTGGGGTTTTAGTTGGATAAAAGCTATTTTCGATGGATATATCTGGAATATTTTAGCCTGGATAAGTTCTAGGACATTATTTGCGCTAGTTCCTTTCAGGATTTGTGTAACTTTTCTCAAGTAAGTTGTTTTTGACTTTTTTTAAAAATCGTGTGCTACTTTCGATTCTTCCCTTGTGTATTTTTATATATGAAGTAGAGAACAGAGTGGGTAAGATGCCCCTGTGAGTAGACGGCGAAATCGCCGGTCGCCGGCACTTGAAGAGAACCCTGCATCCCAGCTTTGAGACTCGTACCTGTCCTTATACCGATACACCCAGGACACAGATCTGTCACAGTACAGGACCCATCCCAGCTTTGAGACCTGTACCTGTATAAAACTGATACATCCAGAACACAGGTGAACCCATCTCAGCTTTACCTATCCTTATACTGATACATCCAGAACACAGATCTGTCACAGTACAGGACCCATCCCAGCTTTGAGACTCGTACCTGTCCTTAAACTGATACATTCAGGACACAGATCTGTCACAGTACAGGACCCATCCCAGCTTTAAGACCCATACAATGTCACAGTACAAGACTCATCTTATTTTGAGACCCGTACCTGTCCTGATACTGATACATCCAAGACACAGATCTGTCACAATACAGGACCCTTCCCAGCTTTGAGACCCATACCTGTCCTTATACTGATACATCCAAGACACAGATCTGTCCCAGTACAGGACCCATATCCCAGCTTTGAGACCCGTATCTGTCCTTATATTGATAAATCCAAGACACAGATCTGTCACAGTACAGGACCCATCCCAGCTTTGAGACTCGTACCTGTCCTTATACTGATACATCCAGGATACAGATCTATTACAGTACAGTACCCATACTAGCTTTGTGACTTGTACCTGTATAATACTGATACATCCAGAACACAGATCTGTCACAGTACAGGACCCATCACAGCTTTGTGACCCATACCTTTACTTATACTGATACATCCAGGACACAGATCTGTCACAATGCAGGACCTGTCCCAGCTTTGAGACCCGTATCTGTATGACTGATACATCCACGACACAGATCTGTCCCAGTAGAGGACCAATCCCAGCTTTGTGACCCGTACCTGTCCTTAAACTGATATATCCAGGACACAGATCTGTCTCAGTACAGAACCCAATAACTTTTTATACTTTCTGTGACCTTTAACTTATTCAAAATGACTTAAGTACAAAGTCAAGGCATATTTCTGATTGCAAGCCTTAACCATTCTATCAGGTATGTTAAGTTTCTTTGTTACCAAGTTTTGCCAAGAGAAGAATTTCACTTCTCCAATTTTTGTCAAAGAAGTTTTTGTACAACGAAATCTTAGGTCATCATTTCTTTTAACTTCAATAAACCAACCAGAAAATACTAGGTGCAAATTGAACATATCAATTCTACAAAATTTGAAAAAAATATATTGAGTAGTTTAAAAGATCATTTCCTAACAAAATATGTCTACTACATGCAGTAAGCTAGATTGACTGACAGACAGACGAGTCCAATAATCCCCATAATTAAGTCTCATTTTCAGGGATACAATGACCATTTAATTATTGCGATTTCCAAATCATAATTTTAATCTATAAAATGTCTCTACACAAACACATATAGATATAACAGGTATTTAAATCACATGACCTGGTAACCATGTAAACATTTACAAAGAAGACCAGGAAGTAAATTGTAATATACAGGATTATCAAGGAGGCCATGTTGGATTTACAGGTGAGAGAAGATTATTTATTAAGTAAATTTTACAACAAAAGATAATATGTGGCAGGCATAACGTTACAAGACATATTATTCAGTTTTCATTGATGAGCTGAAGTGTTAGTGGTAAAATACACATTAATTGAAAGTTCATGTATTGCAGTAAAGAGCTTCAATGTACTTTTTGCTTCAACTGATGATAAAAATTACAACAAACTTTACAGTGAAATGTAAATATCATCACCCCTTTGCAACAGAGTTGAATGCGATTTAGTAACACAATTGTATGTGTGTGTGTTATGTCCTGTGTGAAAGGAAACTGATGTTATTTGCATTGTGATAGATGTACACTGCTGTCTTGATTTATAGATATGTTCTGATAAAATTTTGCTAACAAGATATACATGTACTGAGCATTTGTTCAACTGTAAACAAATTTCAATACTTCCCTACTGTCATTTCCAAACTGTAAAACTGTCTTAGAATTTCAAACACGAAACTTAAAACTTCTCCTGTCTTTGTGTAAAATTGCTATAGTTGGTTTCTGTAAACATGTGATTTTAGTCTCCCTTTACTTTTAATTACAGGATCATCTGATTAATTAACCAAAACCCAAATAATGGACCCCCTGAACAGAGCTCAAGTACTCCTCCCCTGTGACCTGTGTAAAAAAGCAGCATTACAGAGTCACTGTGAACTTTGTCAGATTAACCTGTGTAAGGCCTGTGTAAGGGAGCATCTCTCTGATTCATCTAAAACGCACAATGTTGTACCATACAAACACAGAACTTCTACTCCTAACTACCCAAAATGTCTAAACCACACCCAGAAACACTGTGAACTTTACTGTGAGAAATGTGACATTCCTGTCTGTTCTACATGCATCTCCTCTGATAAACACAATGGGCATAAATTAACGGATATCTTACAGAAACCCAGCTTAATTAAAGAAATCTTAAACAAAGATTTGGAAGAACTGGAAAAAATAATACTTCCAATATATGAAGAAATTGCATCAGATTTAAACTCTGAGAAATCAAAAATGGAGAAACATTATGAGAAACAGACAACAGCTGTCACCAAACAAGGAGAAGACTGGCACAGAAAAATTAACATAATTGTCGACAAACAGAAATCTAAAATTGATGAGATGAAAACTAAACACCTGGCTGCTCTAAATAATCAGGATGAAGAAATCAAACAGATTACTTCTGATGTAAAACAGAGCATAGTTGAACTGAAGAAAATACTGGACACCAGTGATGTCTCCCTAACTTCTGCATATAAATCCAGGAATGATGAATTCAGAAGTTTACCTCCTAAAGTCAATGTTTCTTTCCCAAGTTTCTCTCCTCATCAGATCAACACAGAACTGCTCCATCAAATGTTTGGTTCTCTGTCTGCATTATCCATTACAACAGAAGAACATGGCTACACAATGAAGACACCAGAAGTTGTATCCTGTCCTCCAGTCAAACCACTGCTTGATGAACCAGAGCTCATCACCACCATAGACACTGGGTATGAAAATCTACAGAGAGTTTCCTGTCTCAGTGATGAAGAAATCTGGACACATGGAAATGACAAAATCTTGAAACTCTTCAACCTCCAAGGCAAACTACTGAAGTCAATCCAAACCAAGTCTGGGACTATACCACGTGACATAGCAGTGACAAGGAGTGGAGATCTAGTTTATACTGACCCTGTTACTAGAACTGTAAACATAGTGAAGAATGACCAGATACAGGAAGTGATCAGACTACAGGGGTGGATACCTTACAACATTTGTAGTACCTCCTCTGGTGACCTCCTGGTTACCATGTACAGTGATGATGATAAACAATCGAAAGTTGTTCGTTATTCTAGTTCTACAGAGAAACAGATCATTCAGTTTGATAGTAAAGGTAAACCTCTGTATTCATCTAAAGACATTAAATATATCGTTGAGAACAGGAACCTGGATATCTGTGTGGCTGACTGGGAAGCCAGTGCAGTAGTGGTGGTTAATCAGGCAGGAAAACTCCGATTTAGATACACTGGTCATAACTCTACTACCTGGGAATCATTCCAACCATATGGCATCACAACAGACAGCCAGAGTCAGATCCTGACAGCAGACTGGGACAACCACTGTATCCACATCCTAGATCAGGATGGAAAGTTTCTCAGTTACATTGATAACTGTAATCTACAGCGTCCATGGGGTTTATGTGTAGACACCAGAGACAACCTCTTTGTGGCTGAGTATGACAGTGGTAAAGTGAAGAAAATCAAATACATGTAAACAACGTGTAAACATAAACTGTTTGTAACTGAAATAATCTTTCTGAAACAAACTGAAATAGAATATGGTGAAGAAATTCAACTACTTGTTAACTGCACCCATATATAATACAGGGTTAATCTTGTTACACTGGAGCTAAAACTGAAATTCATTAATGTCTCAATGAACAGTTGTAGATATCAAACTGCATTATGTGTAATATGATAATGAAAATTGAAAAAAAAATCATATATGAAAATACTATTTGGTTGTAAGCATATATAAATGACTCATTATTTTCATTAAAGCAGTAAATCAATATATGTCTTGAATGCTGTTATAGGGTATTATCTTTTGTAACAAGAGGCCCATTGGCCACATCCCTCACCAGAGCACATTGACTAGGAAAACGCAAAAATCAGTATGGGAAAGTTTACAGAGGGTTGGGGCTGGAAACTACCTGATGATGCTTCCATATAAATACAACAAATGACTTTGTTGTTTTTAGCAGAAAAAATTTAAATGATTTTCATTATATACTGTAGAAGCACAAGTTTTCATAGGGATGAAATTTCATTGATTTGTCCTGAAAGGAGTTTCGTGGGTATTTAACTTCATTTTTTTTTTAATGTAAACCTATTCAATACATAGATATATAAAATTTCGTGTTGGATTTAATATCATTGATAATTGTTATCAACGAAATAAATTAAATTTAATCCACCACGAATATTTGTACTTTTACAGTATATTCCTTTGTACAAAGTACACTGTAGGGCATATTTTGGTAATTTGTGGCTTAAGCTCTTTGATCCTACAATATGGCCCCACCCTATGCCGGTCCCCGTTTATGAACTTACTTGAATTTAAACTAATTGAGAATGCTTCCATTTCAAAATGACTAAAGATGGCTTTACTATTCTTGAGAAGAAGATTTTTAAAGTGTTTTCTCTGTATATACATATTAATACTTAATATGTAAAACTTTGATCCTCCTTTGTGGCCCCCATCATACCCAAAGAGGTCATGATCTGTACAAACTTCAATCTAAACAACCTGTGGATGCTTCTATAACAACAAAATTAATTATGCCTTTGTTGTTCTTGAGAAGAAGATTTTTTCCCATATTTAATATGTGATACATTGATACCCTATTGTTGCCCCAACCTACCCCTGGGGGTCATGATTTTAACAAATTTGAATCTAAACTACCTGAGAACGCTTTCTCGTCAATATTGTATGACTAAACATGGCTACGTTGTTCTTGAGGAACAATTTCCCCCCCCCCCCCCAATTTTACCCCATCCTGACCCTGGGGGTCATGATTTGAACAAACTTGAATCTACACTACTGGTCCTGTACCAGTAGCCGTCTAGTACCAGTTACCGTCTATTACGTCATTTCGCGTGTTTAAAACGCGATTTTTCGAGATTTTTCTTAAAGATCATCTGCTGCAGACAGAAAGGTAAACATGAGTAACTTACCATACATCAGAGATAATATTATAGTGGTATACATTACAAAAACAGTGTTTCGTCCGAATAATCTTCTTGTTTATGATGTGGGGAAGTGATGTCACAACTTTGAAACTGAGGTTTTGTTCTATTTTTTATCTCAAAGCACCCCTATAAACACGTTATCGTGAACTCAGATGCGATCAGTAGCGCGTTTGTTTATTTTATTGTATTTCTTCAACATGATGCGAAAAGACAATTTCTATATTTTTTCTCAATTATGGGAGAGCTGATACTGGAATGATTGCAATTGTCTACCTATGCAGTTTGCACAAAACAAAATCATTTCCTGGATTTTGTGTGTGTATGTGTGTGTTTTTTGTCTCTCAAGATCTGTTTACATTTAAATTCCTACCAAAATAGCGTTTGTAGCTAGATATTTATATCTAGATATAGCTAGATCATTAGAAATGACGTAGACGGTAACTGGTACAGTGCATACGGGAAAATGGCGTCCTACCCTACCCTTCTTTAACGGTATGAAAACAAAGTTTCATGAGTAGGACTAGCAAAAAAATATATATTCTGATAGAGCAAGAGTAAAGCTTTATATATGCCAAGTTTTATCTCCAAATTGTGTCAAATAGTGAAGCAATGAAAGAAAAACCTCCATTTTTAGACGGCTACTGGTACAGGACCAGTATGTAAAGAATGTTTCCAATAAGTTTCAACTGTTTTGGTGTGGTGGTTCTTGATAAGATTTTTAAAACATACCAAGAAATTTTCACTAATTCATAATTATTTCCCCTTGAGAGAGGGTGTGGCTCTTCATTTGATTTGAACAAATCTGAATCCCCGTCATCCAAGGATATTTTGTGGCAAGTTTAGTTGAAATTGACCCAGTTGTTCAGTAGAAGAAGTCCAAAATGTGAAAAGTTTACAGGGGGACAGACAGATAAACTACAGACAAAATTGATCAGAAATGCTCACTTGAGCTTTAAGCTCAGGTAAGCTTAAAAGCAAACAAAACAACCACTCTTGCAGTTAATACCAGGTCATTTTTTATCATATCCAAAATACATGGAATGGGATTTTTTGAATAAAAATACCATAATCATGATAATCATGATAATGGTTTTGTCTGAAATAATTAAATCAAGTTCAATATCAGCAGTTTAAGGTACCTGAATCTGGGTGTCCATTAGCTCCCATGTCTCCTGTAGTACATCTAACCGCTGCTTATGAGTTCCTACATTATCAAACCTCCCAAAATACTGGTCTAAGAAAGATAATTACTTTTGATTATAAATCAAGACATGATACAATATGAAATATTAGGAAAAAAATACATCAAGGTGATATGTAATTACTGTAGATTCCTTATTTTAAAAATAAGTATGTAATCTTGCAACAAATGACTCCTGGGTTCCAAATCACATATATAGGATTTATCAAATGGACTGATGATTTGGTGTATGTTTTATATTTATTTCAGGAATATAAAATAATACGTCCCATCTCAAGACGGGTGTATAAAAAGAAGCAAATAAATTTTTGTGTGCAAAGTAAGTGAAACTAAAGCAGCTAAATACTGGGTATCTTTCATGATGCACAATGTATCAAAAAGATAATACTCTACCTGCATCCACCGTTTTTTTCTTGCCTTTAAATGCAAAAGTCCCCTGTAAATGATAGTGATTGAATATTATTGGTTTGGTTGTAATTGCATTTTATATCATTTTTCAACAATGGTTTTATTAACTATGTAATGTATACAGGGAAATTTCCTTATTTGGGTGAATTTCAAAGAATACAGTATATTTCCTTAAAAGAAACTGTCACTGGACGAATTTAAAACACTAGGCAAATTGTTTGCAAGTGTACCGGTAAATGGGCGAAAAAATCTCTGTATACAGTTTACTGCTAAAACTCCAGAAATTTTGCAGTCTACAAAATTAAATTTGGACTTATATATAGAAATTTTATCTTAAGTGGAACTGTTAATTCCACTGAAAACCCTTTTTCCGAGTGCTTATAGTTGCAACTACATGTACCAAGATTGTATCTACACAAATTAAGCATTGTATAGCACCAAATTTTTTTAAACTTTGGCTGCAGTTGCACTGAGTACATTCAAATTTGTTTAAAGTTGAAAATCATTTAGAAATAAAGTATCATTTTAAAAGATCTATCAGGATATAAATATGTGTTGGTCAAAAGATCAAACTCCATAAAGCCTGAAGGGAAGTTTGATCTCGTACCAACCCAAATTTATAGCCCAATATATGTTTTAAGATGATACCTTATTACATAATTGCATTTGTGACTTATTTCTATTTCATATTTGCCTGATTATCATGATTATGATCTCTAACATGTGAAATGTATTTATTTTCAAATTCTATAGCACATGTTTAATTCATTGATTGCATGTCAACAAAGCCTTTACGACGTCACTGAGGACATTTAATTGACGTGAGGAACATCCTAGTGGCTGTTCCATCAATGAAACGTAAAAATATGAATGTATCAATTATACAATAATTAATCTTTTTAATCCTAGTACTTTAAATGATTATTTAAACAGTAACAAGAGGCCCAAGGGCCTTGAATTGCTCTTCTGATAAATTATACAATCTATCCTAAGACCCAAGATGCATCAACTGACAAAGTTTGATGATTCTTTGCCAGTTAGGGCTGAAGATATTTAAATGAAACTATAAAATACTATAAATCATGACCTACTTTTTGATTGAAATTTTCAGAGGACACAAGATGCATTAATTGACAAAGATTGATGATTCTAAGCCAATAAGTACTTGAGATATTCAAAAGTGGGTCACATTGACCTACTTATTGGTCAACAAGCCTCCGAAAACCCAAGGTGCATCAACTGACAATGTCTGACAATTCTTAGCCAATAAGTACCCTAGAATACTTAAATATATCCATAAATGTCACAAATAGATCAGCGTGACCTATTTTACGATGATCATTCTCCAAGAACCCAAGATGCTTCAAATATCAAAGTTTGATGATTCTAAGCCAATAAGTAACCAAGATACTTAAATCTAGCCATAAAATGTCAAAACTAGGTCACCGTGACCTACTTTTTGGTCAACATTCTCCGAAAACCCAAGATGCATCTACTGACAAAGTTTGATGATTCTAAGCCAATCAGTACCTGAGATATTCAAAAGTAGGTCACCATGACCTACTTTTTGCTCAACATGCTGCAAAAACCTAAGATGCATCTACTGACAAAGTTTGATGATTCTAAGCCAATAAGTACCCAGCATACTTAAATCTCGCCATAAAATGTCAAAAATAGGTCACTGTGACCTTAACTTTAGGTCTTCGATCTCCGAAAACTTAAGATGCATCAATTGACAAAGTTTGATGATTCTAAGCCAATAAGTACCCAGGATACTTAAATCTAGCCATAAAATGTCAAAACTAGGTCACCCTGACCTACTTTCTGGTCAACATTCTCCAAAAACCCAAGATGCATCTACTGACAAAGTTTGATGATTCTAAGCCAATCAGTACCTGAGATATTCAAAACTAGGTCACTGTGACCTACTTTTTGCTCGACATGCTCCGAAAACTTAAGATGCATCTACTGACAAAGTTTGATGATTCTAAGCCAGTAAGTACCTGAGATACATAAATCTAGCCATAAAATGTCAAAAATAGGTCACCGTGACCTACTTTTTAGTCTTCGATCTCCGAAAACTTAAGATGCATCAACTGACGAAGTTTGATGATTCTAAGCCAACAAGTACCCAGGATACTTAAATCTAGCCATAAAATGTCAAAAGTAGGTCACAGTGACCTACTTTTTGGTCGACATTTTCTGAAGACCAAAGATGCATCAACTGACAAAATTTGATGATCATAGGTCTTATAGTATTCAAAATATGCCTTTTAAATTATTTGAAAACAAATGCCTACAAAGTTCAACAAGAGGCCCATGGGCCACATCGCTCACCTGAGCACTGTGGTTGGGAAAAAAGGAGAAATTGGATTATTATTGAATAGTTTATATCCAAAATTAGTCCCATGACCATTCATGGCTTTGCTTTTCTTGATAAGATGATTTTTAAAGAATTTTTCTACATATGTCTATGTAAAACTTTGGTCGGCCATTGTGGCCCCGCCCTACCCCCGGGGGTCATGATTTGAACAAACTTGAATCTACACTACCTGAGGATGCTTCCATATAAATATGATTAATTATGGCTTTGTTATTCTTGAGAAGAGGATTTTTAAAGAGTTTTCCCATATATTTCTATATAAAACTGTGGTCGGCCATTGTTGCCCCGCCCTATCCCCAGGGGTCATGATAAACTTGAATCTACACTGCTTCCATATAAATATGATCAATTATGGCTTTGTTATTCTTGAGAAGAAGATATTTGAAGAATTTTCCTATATATTTCTATGTAAAACTTTGGTTGGCCATTGTGGCCCCGCCCTACCCCCGGGGGTCATGATTTGAACAAATTTGAATCTACACTACATGAGCATGCTCCCATATAAATATGATGAATTATGGCTTTGTCATTCTTGAGAAGAAGATTTTTAAAGAATTTTCCTATATATTTCTATGTAAAACTTTGGTCGGCCATTTTGGCCCCGCCCTACCCCCGGGGGTCATGATTTGAACAAACTTGAATCTACACTACCTGAGGATGTTTCCCCATAAGTTTCATCTTTCCTGGCACAGTGGTTCTGGAGAAGAAGATTTTTAAAAGATACCACGAGATTTTCATTAATTCCTAATTATCTCCCCTTGAATTAAAGCGTGGCCCTTCATTTGAACTTGAACCCCCTTCACCAAAGGATGCTTTGTAGGAAGTTTGGTTGAAATTGGCCCAGCGGTTCTTGAGAAGAAGTCAACAAGAGGCCCATGGGCCACATCGCTCACCTGAGAAGACTTGACCATTCTGTTCTTTACCAGATTTCCCCCTTGTTATACATAATGCATCCCCACCCTACCCCACTGATCATAATTTAGACATTTTGAAATCTACACTACCCCATGATCCTTCCATGGGCACATATGTTTCAGCTTTTCTGGCCCAGTGGTTCCTGAGAAGAAGATTTTCAAAGATTTTTCCTATATATTTCTATGTGAAACTTTGATTCCCTATAATGGCCCCGCCCTTCCCCCGGGAGTCAAGATTCCTACAATTTAGAATTTACACTACCCCAGAATGCTTCCACATAAGCTTCACTTTTTCCGGCCCAGTGGTTCTTGAGAAGAAGATTTTCAAAGATTTTTCCTATATATTTCTATATAAAACTTTGATTCCCCATTGTGGCCCCGCCCTTCCCCCGGGGGTCATGATTTGAACAATTTAGAATCTACATTATACCAGGATGCTTCCACATTAGTTTCAGCTTTACTGGCCCAGTGGTTCTTGAGAAGAAGATTTTAAAAGATTTTTCCTATATATTTCTATGTAAAACTTTGATTCCCCATTGTGAATCCGCCCTTCTCCCGGGGGTCATGATGTGAACAATTTAAAATCTACACTGTACCAGGTTGCTTCCACATAAGTTTCAGCTTTTCTGGCCCAGTGGTTCTTGAGAAGAAGATTTTCAAAGATTTTTCATATATATTTCTATATAAAACTTTGATTCCCCATTGTGGCCCCGCCCTTCCCCCAGGGGTCATGATTTGAATATTTTAGAATCTACACTACCCCAGGATGCTTCCACATAAGTTCCAGCTTTACTGGCTCTGTGGTTCTTGAGAAGAAGATTTTTTAATGACCCAACCCTATTTTTGTCTTTTCTTGATTATCTCCCCTTGCGAGGGGATATGTCCCTTCATTTTAACAATTTAAATTCCCCTTTACCCAAGGATGCTTTGTACCAAGTTTGGTCAAAATTGGCCCAGTGGTTCTTGAGAAGAAGTCGAAAATGTGAAAAGTTTACAGACGGACAGACAGACGGACGGACAGACGGACGGACGGACGAGGGACAAAATGTGATCAGAAAAGCTCACTTGAGCCTTTGGCTCAGGTGAGCTAAAAAGTCATGGAAAAAACTGAAACATTTGCTCTCTTATTATAATATTTGTAGTTTTTGTGATTAAAGACATTTACTCATTATCAACATGACTTTTTGCTTGATTGTCGTTAGAATCCATGAATAATTATATAAAATAATTTTACATGTTCATCGCCCGACTACTCAGTACAAGTATGTACATGTATCCTTTCATATCCTGATATCCAATATGACAACAATTAAACCAATAACTGTATTCAACATGTTCAAAGTTTAATCTGACTAGAACTTGACTAGAACTTGATTAGAACTTGACTAGAACTTGATTAGAACTTGGCTAGAACTTGATTAGAACTTGACTAGAACTTGATTACATTTGGTATTAAACATATATACAAGTATTACAAATTTGACGCCATGACTGTCAATTTGCTGCAGTATTTGTTTTATGTTGTAACTACTTTTTAACAGCAACTCTCTCTCTTCGCTTTGATAAATCATCATTTTCTGTAGAGGTTTGTCGTCCAGATAGAAAATTCTAAAGTTGATTGATGTCTTGCATGCAAATTCAATTCTTTCATCAGTATTATATATCTAGATAATATAGCGGACTAAAAAAGTTGATTTTTGCTGCAATTGAATGTCATATAACAAAACCAATATCGAAACCCTTTAGAATAGGACAAGTCTAGCATTATAGGATACGGAGTAATGGGACTTAAACATCGGAATGGCTTCAGTGGAGTACAGAGTGAGGCATCATACTCTTTCTGTTTGATATCAATCCTGCTTTGGTAGATGTCTCATAAACTGTCAGAATGCTTTGATTTCTTGATTGCAGCATTTGATGTTTGGACACGTCACAGAAATTTGAACGATCAAATCGAATTTCAACTGTTTCATTTCAAGGAAATTCAATGTTCTTTGGTGAAGCATGGCAAATATTGGTATTTCCAAAATCTTCTCTTTTTTGCCATAAAACTTCCCTCAGATAACATTTGGATCTGTTGAAGACCTGGACAGATCTGAATGCGTTTGATTTTCGTCGTTTTCAAAGGCTATTCATTGTCGATCTCAAGTGTCGTCACATCATATGATTCGGGTTCAGCTGTCTTAAAATAAACTGTTTGAATATGCAGGCAAGTTGTCAGGTAATTAAGTTAGAGCACTGTCATTTGTGAATGTTTGATTTCCGGGTCGATACAAAAATTGAATTCTATTTTTTAACATTTACAATATGTTAATTTTTCCAACTATCTTTTGAGAAGAGAACATCGCTCACTTAATTTCAAACATTTTACAAGTACATAAATTATACAAAAGTTGGTTCCTTGTCTATATAGTGCGACTAAATCACAAGTACATAACTTCATAAGATTGCCAATCTAATTTTAATTAGATTGCAACGTAGCAAGATTTCTAGAACATATTGTTTTTGCTTATGATTTTCGCCTTGCTTCAATATTAAACCGATAACTACATGGATTGTTCGTCATCACAACCAAAACTTTTTCAGTACTGATTCGCTCAAGCAGTTTTTCTACGTTGTTGCTCCAGAACGCCACGGCAATATTCTCTCTCCCTTGACAGACTTCAATTTTCTTTAGAGTTTTGTTTGTCTTCAAAAAGTCTCCTAAACCCACAGTAGTCATTTTCGGACACGCTTGCAAAGACAAATTAACCAATCCAGTCTTTCCTAGAGCAGCTAGAGAATCATTTGTCAGTTTATCAATCCCTACTATTTCCAATGTTGTCAGTAATGTTAAATATCTAGAAATAGCAAGAATGCTCGTGTCTGATAAGTTTTTGTTGGATCCTACATCAAGTCTTCTTATTTCAGGACAATACTTGCAAATCTTTATGATATCCGAATCACAGAGACTTTCACAATTGTACAGCTCTAGCACCTGTATCCAGGAGTGATCGGACGACACTCTTAATGGTTTGAGTTGAGTATAGTCTATTGTAACAGAGTCATCAAGTGTGTTCTCCCTACTGATTTGGACAATTCTTTCCTCTGTAATCCCATAGAGTGCTTTGATTTCTCTGTGACTGCGCACAATCTCTGTGCATATGTTTGACTTTGAATTTATGGATTTCTTGCATGTTGAACACCAAATTTCATCAGGTTTAGATTCATCATATACACTTCGATTCAACGATGCAACTGGAATGGCCGGAAATCTTCGATCTTTGCAAAGAATGACTTTCTTCAAATAACAACAGCCAGTCATTCTAACATCTTGAAGAAAATGACAATTTAAAACAAGGCAGCTAAATCCAAGTCCAGTGACATGACAACAATATTTCAGATCAACTTTACTCAGCTTGCTACAGTGACGAGCTAGTTCCACTACACCCAGATCTGTTATGCCAACACAACCATGGAAATTGACTATTTTCATCTGGGGACACCCTCGAGCGAGAATCCCAATACCCTCATCAGTAACTGCTTTGCCACTCGAGTCCCCAATGCTGATCTCCTGCAAATGCCTGCAAGTGGACAAATACGTAAGAGCATTGTAATTTATAGATGTGTACATCATTGGTCCACACCTTAATATGATTCGATTCTTCACGTTTACAAATTGTTCGTCTTCTTTTCCAACGAATCTTCTTAAAAGTGGACACTGCTCACTAACCACCTGGAATATGTCCTCTGCTACATCAAAACAGTTGATTAGACTAAGTTTTTCTAAGCGCCTACCAGCACAAACAACTTCTAATATGGATTTAAAATCATGTGATTCCATATAAAAGTCATAGAGACTTAATTCTTCCAGGAATGGTAATGTATCAACTGACAGGTCTTCTAAATCTTTTATCATATTTCCATTCATTTTTAACGTCCTTAACTTCTGGCATGATTTAGTAATTATTCCAATTGTGTGTTTACTATTTCTTGGCAAGGTAACATCCAAGTATTTTAAGTTCGGATGTGCCCTTACCAGGTTCTCTAGCTCTGCATTCCACCTATCGCTTTGCCATATTCCATCAATTTGACTGTTTTCTCTTTCATTGCACTTTACAGTGAGATGGGTCAGATTAGCTAATTTTCGCAATTCAGGCATAAATCTTTCCGGATTGTGAATGGCAAAAGCAATGTTATCCTCGCTCACTACTTCTGTAACAGACGAATATTTCTTCAGAAGTTGGCGAAAGTTAGACCAAGACATGTCTGACTCAACCACATGAATTGCCTTTACATTGGGGCATCTTATGTCCTCTCTTGAGAAAACAAGCGGTTCATAACTTATATCGTGACTAAATTCATCATCATCATCACTATCAATTTCAATTTCGTTTGATCCTCCATACTTAACAGAATAGATATGTTCAATGTCTGTTACAAGTGTTGAACTGTACCAGTCTTTCTGTATTTTTCTGAATGACAGAGTATCCAGATTTCGTCCTATTACTCTAACTCTGTGTAAGAAGTCCTCCAGGTTTGAAGCTTCTTTCACCCACTTTATGACTCCATTTGTAGTCCACAGACATTTTCTGTTTCCTAACTCCCGCCACCGAGAACAAACAGCTTTAACAGAATGCACGATATCGTAGAAGGAGAGGTTAGAGAAGATCATCAACAGAACTTCATTTGGTAAGTCCGATATCTCTGCAGGCATCGCAACTTAAAGGAAAAAGAAACATGGTGTTTTTAAGGATGCATAGATGCATACAAACTTTCCGATTAGAAATGACGTAAATAATGAACCCCTAAATTATAAAGAAATTGTAACTTAAGTTTTCTTTGGTCTTAATATTACATATATGACTTTTAATTGTTTACTTTGTATGACCAGTAGAAATACATAAGTCACTACTTCGTTAAATAATTTATAAACGGTCCTACGATCTGGATGTTGGCGTGGACAGTGCAAGGTCCAGTTTCCAACTGAAGATCATGTATGAAACAGCCAATTTATAATAATAATAAAAATAAAAGAACAATTACAATAAAGAGGTACAATTGACATAATTGGAAAATACATGTAATTGATTAACAAGAGGGGGCATTATATGTCACCTGAGTATCATGTAACATTTTTCCAGCAATTGAATTTGGTTCGTGTTTTAAACCAAAAGCCATGAAATTCACAATTTTGAAAGAGGCACTGTTGTTTATCATAATTATACACCTAACATGCTTACTTTGGTTACTTAATACCCATAGGTACATAAGAGTAACAAAGAAAAAATGCATTTCCTTTTTATAACTACTAGCTGTGCACACCACCCCATAGGAAATACTAACCCTAGAGCCACATATTTCAAAATTTTATCATAAATTTTATCTCATCATAAATGATTGATTAATACCAAAGAACAGATTTCAAAACACTAATTTATTTTTAGCCTAAGTACCCCCCCCCCCAATTATCCCTGACCCAGGGGCCCTCAAAATAATCAGCTTGGAAGAGGAACCTTTCTTCATCATACATATGTACTTAGGTCATTGGCATAATATCTAGGAGCAAAGGAAAGATTTTCAAAGAATCCATGCATTTTCACTATATAATCAAAAGAGCCCAGCTCTAAAACCAGAACCCCCGACCAAGGGGCTATGAAATTCACTATTTTGTAAGAGGCACTCTTGCTCAACATAACTATGTACTTGGTTAATTTATTTAATATCCAGGAAGCAGAGAAGAAGATATTCAAAGAATTTATGCATTTTCACTACATAATCTAAAGGGTGTTAAGAAAGTTCATTCCACATTTTTCTTTTATTTTCGAAAAGAAATAAGATGAGAAGATATTTACAATTTACGATATTTCATGTTTACAGAGTTCATTCTTTCTTGTGATATGGTTTTAACTGTCTTTTTTTAATTAATAAGGAGAGAGCATTTTTTCTCCTCAATTTTTCTTCAACTATGTATTCTTTATAATTCTCTTAATATTAATTTATAATACATGTTTTTTTTAACTTAAAATATGTACAGTAATTTAATTGTACCATGTGTACCTTGATCTCAAATGGAGAGAACTAATATAGGCCCTTGGCCTGCTGTTCAATCCATATTCATATTGTACTTTTTGTATATTATGAATAAAATACTTCTTAAACTAATAAGGAGAGAGCAGGTATTAAAACAGATAATGTCTGTGATAAATACTATGCCTATTCTTTTCAAAAGTGATCTATCGTTCTTATACCTATGCACATAAGCTTGTCTGATTCAAGATAAGCTATGAAGAAACAAAAGTAATTTACACTTCATTTTCACTCAAAATGACCAGAATTTCGATCATTCGAGTGCTTTAAAGATGTCAGAACTACTTTCACATGGGAGAAAAATCCTATAACTTCCTGCTAGAAATGAATTGCTATAAATCTAAAGCACATTCTTGTGAATTTGTCAGACTTGAAAATTCATCTCTTTGGTTTAGCACTACTTTGACATTTTTGAAAATATTTCATCATGGAACGAACTTTCTTAACACCCTTTAAATAGCTCCGCTCTATCACTAGAACCCCTGATCCCGGGGCCATGAAATTCACCATTGTGGAAGAGGCTGCCTTATACAACATAACTATGTACTTGGAGCAGAGAAAAATTTCAAAGACATAATGGATTTATTTTCACTATATAATCTATAGCCCCACCCTAACTCCAGAGCCCCTGACACTGGGATCATGAAATTCACAGTTTTGTAAGAGACACTCTTGCTCATCATAACTATCAGTATACATTAAGTTTGATTTTTTAATACCCAGGAGCAGAGAAGATTTTCGAAGAAATAATGCTCTTTCACTATATAATCTATGGATTATGGGGCCATGAATTTCACACTTTTTGTTCCCCTTCAGTCATATATGTTATATGCTAAAATTGGTTGAAATTGCCTCAGTGGTTCTAGAGAAGAAGCAGAAAATGTTCAAAAGTTTATGACTGATTGACGATGAATGACAAGGGACAAAAACAGATAGCAATAGGTCACCTGAGTGACTCAGGTGGTTGAACACATGAACTGTTGTAACAAATAAATACATATAACATTTTATTAAACAAGAGGCCCATGGGCCTTATAGGTCACCTGAGTAACAACTTCCCAACAATTGAATTGCCTCATGTTTTAAACCAAAGGCCATGGAATTCACAATTTTGAAAGAGGCACCATTGCTTATAATACCTATACAAGTAGCTTGCTTACTTTGGTAACTTAAAACCCAGAAGTAGATCAGAGTAACAAAGAGAAAATGCATTTCCACTTTATAACAGTTGTGCACCCCACCCCACAAGAACCACTGACCCTGGGGCCACACATTTCAATATTTCACTGATTTAATACTCAGGAGCAGAGGAGATTTTTAAAGAATTTATGTATTTTCACTGTACAGCTGTATAATCAATAGAGACCCACCCTAACACCAGAATCCCTGCCCTGGGGCAATGAAATTCACAGTTTTGGAAAACTTTAAACGCAGCCTTATTCAACATAACTACGTACTTGGTTAGTTTTAAAATTAATACCCAGGAGCAGAGAAGAAGATTTATAAAGGATTAATGTATTTTTCAATAGAGCCCTGTCCTAACACTATAAACCCCAATCCATAGACCTGAAATTAACTTTTTTTTGAAGAGACATTCTTCCTTAAGTTATAACTATGTACATAGTTCACTGGTTTAATACCAAGGAGCAGAGAAGACTTTAAAGAATCAATGTTTTTTCACTATAAAATCAATAGAGCCCCACCTTAATACCTGAGAACCCGTGACCCATGGGCCATGAAATTCAAAAATTTGGAAGAGGCAACCTTATTCAACATAACTATGTACTTGGTTAGTTTATTTAATGCCCAGGAGCAGAGAAGATTTTCAAAGAAAAAATGCATTTTCACTATATAATCTACCGGTATATAGCCCCACCCTAGCACTAGAACCCCTCATCCCGGGGCCATGAATTTCACAACTTTAGTAGAGGACTCAATGTTGATTACAATCATGTAAACAGTTTGACTGTTTGATACTCTGGAGTAAAGAAGATTTTTAAAGACTGCATTAATTTTAGTGGTTTTGGGCCCATCCCTCAGGCCCCAGAGGGGCAGGAGCCATGAAATTCACAAATTTGGAAAATGCAGCCTTATTCATCATAATACTGTATACAGGGTTATTTTTGCCCAGTGTTATTTTCGCCCTTTTGAACTTGTGAACAATTTTGCCCCATTAAAATTCGCCCAATCTAAGTTCTGTTTAAGAAATTATTTTTGTCCCCTTCAGCCAAAGACTTTATGCCAAATTTGGTTAAAATTGGTTGAACGATTGCACTGACAAGAAGCTGAAAATGTTCAAATGTTAACACACGACAGACAACACGATGCCGGATGAAAAGGGTTAGCAATAGGTCACCTGAGTTTACTCAGGTGACTAAAATATTTCTAATTTAATTTTTATTTGTAAACGTAAAACATCATTTGATATGTCAGATTGAAAGATGAGCTCATATATAAATCATTTAACATATGCTTGTGACAGAAATACTAGCAATGGTTGTCAGCAAGGCACAGGGGATAAAGCGACTACTTTAGAGTAGAAAGCTGATCTTTAAGTCACGGGTTCAAATCCACTGTGGGACATGAAAACCAGTCTTTTGGATGAGACTGTATAAACCGACTAGTAGGTATTGGCACGAAAAAGATCCCTCATTGTTCATTCCGAGTAGCCCTTCCCATCTCCATCAGGGTAAAAAAAATTCTTGAGAGGGACATAAGCAACAAATAATTAAAACAGATACTGTATAGGGGGAAAATAACTCGCGGTGTTAATATTCGCTATTAATCGGTGTTAATAAATCCGTGAATTCAAGAAATAGTGAATAAATTTTCAAAAATCTCCATGTTTTATTTTGAAATTTAAGAATAGACTACAATAGGTTTATGCTCATGTACCGTCAATACATGGTCATTTCAGTAATTACGAGTAGTACTTATCATTCAATTATTATAATTATCACGCTTTACATAAGTTCAAATCGGCAGATAATAACTTGTGTTCGTTCCAAAGCTGTTTTAATAGCCAACTGTACATGTATCATCAATCAAAACACATGGGCCACGGGTTTTGATTACCCATGCGTAACTAATGTTACAACATGTATTTATTACCTGCATAATCATGCACATTTGATTTTATCCAGATTTTGGTTTTAAGAAATCATTCAAATAAATATCAAACTTACTGAAGATGTGGAAGGATATTGTTTCGTCGAACTACATAAACACATTTATTTCCGTCCAGTGGTTTTTCGCCGCGTTTTATTGAAGATCTTGGGTGCACATGCACTCATCATAATAGCATATATAGGCAAGTCATTTGACATTTAGAATGAAGAACTTTTAATAACTGCCCTTGTTTAATTATATATTAAATCTTTAGACTAACAATTTTATATTAACCTACCCCTGTTGAAATAAAGACATGACGCTGATGAATGTTGTTAACATGAAGCTATATAGACAAGGGAGGTAACTTTTATTATATACCAATTCCGCGAATTCAAGAAACCGCGATTGTGTCAGATGAGAGAAAAACGCGAAAATTACAACCCATGAAATAGATCCCCTGTACAGTAATTAAGGGTTTAATGAGTTCACACATCTTTACATATAAAAGAAGGGGTTAAGGGTATAATCTGAGGAACCAAGCCACATATGCGTCAGCTAATGACCTACTTGTCAAAAATGTTATCTATGAATTCCCTAAAATACTTCATTGAGAAGAGATAGCCTAATGGCTTTTATATTTGACAGGTGCATTATCTGTAACAAGATGTGTCTTGAGTATGCTATAGTTTTTTTAAGGTACTCCGATCTTCAGCCAGGAAGGTTAACTCTTAAATCTATAATTAAATCCAAAATGTCACAATATGAAGCTTGAAAATTGAATCTTTTCATGCAACAATTTTCATTTTATGCCTCTCAATGTGCTTCAAGGTTCTTTGAAGTTCTCAGAAAGGTCTTATAAAAAGTCGAATTTTTTATCCCATGAAAATGTTTTAAAAGTACATATTGAAAGAAATTGAGTATTTGTAAAATCTAATCATAAATACCAATCTTCATTAACATGATGAAATAAGAAGTGATTTGTGGTGTAATGCAATGATAGGAAAGTCTTTTTACACTGTGCATTGCTCACCTGAGCACTGTGGCTTGGAGAAAGACAGAAATCATTTTATTATTGAAAAGTTTAAACCCAAAAGTGGTCCCATATTACCAATCCTTTAAAATGGGAGAGGGTATGATTTGAACAAACTTGAGTCTATTCTTACTAAGGAAGCTTGCATATTTCTATAGCTATATTGCCCTTTACTAGGGATGTGCGATTTTATCGGTATATATATAATATTATAAAAGTAACTTGATCCGAAGGGTCGTATCACATCGAGTTACTGTAGATCACTTAATTTTTGCGACACCTTCTGGTCATTGACTCTTTATAAGCAAGACATAATTTTCACTTATTGTTAATTTTCTCTTTATAATCCTAAGGAATACTATTATACACGAGAATGAAATTTTCGCGTGCTAACTGTCTCGCGTATTTACGCGAAAATTAAGTTCTTGAGAATAAAAAGTGATTTACAGTAACAGGCACGGATCATCATATCTAACGAGACGTGAAGTGTCGAGTTTGATCTGATGATCCACGCCCGTCAACGAAACGTACATGATACGGTTCTTCGGATCAAGTTACTGTTATAATGATAAATTTATTATATACCCACTTATAACTAGCTAAATATAGCAAAATAATACTTAAGATATCAATTGTATAATATTTTTCCATAAAACAAAGCATAATAACAAGGGACTTTTTGTCAGACAAGAAAACTAATGTCATGTTTCTGCGTACTACGTCATCAGTTTCAGAGAGTGGTGATATGGATTCAGAAAACCACAGTGTGGTGATCCAGAAAGTTGGATCACGACGTCACGTGATTGCCTAAAATCAACAGTAAAATTAAGTAATACACGTTAGGTATATAATAAACTGGTATATTGCAATTTTTTGTTGCCTGATACGTATCGTGATAAGGAGACCTAAGTACTGGTCTTTGAGTACATATTATAAAGTCCAGAAATTATACATTTATTTGTTCATGTTGTTCAATCTTTCAAATTACAATTACAGAAAATATAAAAATGTCGAAAAAAGTGAAAAGAACGGCATCTTACCGTCCATACATAACTGATTTTATATATATAAATATTTCCAGAAAGTAAAATTTTGTTTTTCTATCATTTTTTTTATAAAAATAATGACTTTTCATATAAAATCTTTGTAAAAGTTGCTTTTAAAATATCTCATGATATTATCCTGATATAGTGGGGAAAAAATCATGATACATCGCGATACGAAATTTTTGGCGATACCCATCCCTACCCTTTACATCTGAACTTACATTGTCACGTTATTTCTATGTAAAACTTGGATTCTCTATTGTGGCCCTGACCTACCCTGGGGGTCCTGATTTGAACAAAATTAAATCTACACTACCTGAGGATGCTATCAAATAAACATGAATAATCATGGCTTTGCTATTCTTAAGAAAAAGATTTTTAAAGAATTTTTCTATATATTTCTAGGTAAAACTTTGATTGGCCATTGTAGCCCCGCTCTACCCTGCGGGGGTCATGATTTGAACAAACTTAAATCTACATTACCTGAGGATGCTTCCATATAAATATGATCATTCATGCCTATGTTATTCTTGAGAAGAAGATATTTATTGAATTTTCCAACATATTTCTTTGTTTAATTTGGATTCCCTATTGTGGCCCCGCCCTACCCACGGGGGTCATAATTTGAACAAAATTGAATCTACACTAACTGAGGATGCTTCCATATAAATATGATCATTCATGTCTTCGCTATTTCGTGTGTAAAGCAGAAAAGTGTCTTCTTAATAGATCTGACATGCATTTAGACTACACTTGAAACATTTAAAATATTGACAATTTTCTTAAATCTATATAATAACTAGAGACTCATGAGTCACATATCACTCACTTGAGTAACTTTCGCCACGCTGTTACCAAGTTTGGTTAAAATTGGCCCAGTGGTTCTTCAGAAGAAGTTGAAAATGTGAAAAGTTAACAGACGGATGGACGGAGGGAGGACGGACAAAATGTGATCAGAAAAGCTCATTTGAGCCTTCAGCTCAGGTGAGCTAATAACAGGAGTAAATAGCGACACAAGATCATAAAATGTACTCAGAACCCTAGAATTTATTTGCTTCACAAAGTAATTAACAGGAGTTCAATGTATATACAGAGGCGAAGGAAATAATAGGAGTATATTTATATCACCAGAAAAACAACTTGAACTGAAAATTAATTGTCCCTGGCAATCGGACAACCGTTAGTGTCGATCCCTGACCTGAGGATGCTTCTACGTGAATTTCATCTTTCCTGGCCCAGTGCATACCATGATTGTTGGTTGTTGGTTCTGCAGAAGATTTTTTTTTTTAATTCCTATATACTTTGATCAGCCATTGTGGCCCCACCCTACCCCCTGGGGTCATGATTTATACAAACTTGAATCTACACTACATTGTACTTGAGGACGCTTCCACATGAGTTTCATCTTTCCTGGCCCAATGGTTCTGTAGAAGAAGATTTTTAAAAGATGCCATTCATTTTTCATTAATTCATATTATTATACCTCTACTGTTTTTTCACTCTATAAAAGTAAATTGATATATTTTGCTGATTTCCTGAAAATCGCCGTGAATAAACTGATTCCCTGCAAAACAGACTGATGCCCTGCAACAAAAGTTCGTTTTTTTGATGAAGTGATACACATCTATTCGGAACACCTAGCATTTTCTTTAAACTTACGACAAACTTAGAAATATTCTGAATAAACTCATGAATATTCATTGATGAATCGAAATGCATCGCGAGTCAACTGGTCCCATATCAATAAAAAAGAACCAGTTTACTGGTAGCAAACGACAACAGAAAAGGCGAGTATTGAATATAACTTTTTCAAATGTCTTGTTTGTATCGGTATTATAAAACAGTGGCGCCTTGGGAAATAGACTTGCTCTTGAGGAACTGGAATCTTGCTGACTCCCTCAATGATATACTGTAAAAGCACAAATATTCGTGGGGGATTAAATTTCGTTTATTTCGTTGTTAACAAAATTCAACGAAATTTAATCCCACACGAAATTTTATCTGACTATATAATGAATAGGGTTAGTTTTAAAAAACAACGAAATTAAATGCACACGAAATTATTTTTGATGACAAAACAACGAAATTTTATGCCCACGAAAGTTTGTGCTTCTACAGTACTTTAACTGTATAATAATCTCCCCTTCGAAGAGGTCTTGGCCTTCATTTGTACAAACTTGAATCCCCTTCACTCAAGGATACTTTGTTTCAAGTTTGATTGAAATTGGCCCACTGGTTCTTGAGAAGAAGTCTGAAAATGGAATTTTGTAAAAAGTTCACGATGAGGACGCCAACAACAGGTCCAGTCCAAAGACTATTTCTACCTACGTAGCTATTTATAGCTACGTAGGTATTTAAACCTACCCAAAGTAGCTATTTTTACCTACTTTCCTCTTTACTTGCATTTTGTGGCCAAACGCAGGAACGGCGCAACATGTTGAGCACTGAATTTCTTGATCACTCACACTGATGATGGATATGACAAAAAGAATGACTCTTCATAACATTGCGATCTAGCCCCTTTTTAAACACGGATTTTTGTCTTTTCAAATCAGAACAGTGACATATTTTAGCTAAAATGTACAAGTATGGTATGAATACACACACTTCAAAATCTTTTTTGATAGAGAGACTCTCAATATATACATAATATCAATGAAATAAAATTGCATACATTAGTGCCAAATCTCAACTTCGCCATTGCGGCTATGTAGGTCATTGTATTATTTGAATAAGGAGGCAGAGCGTCAATCAAGCGTGCTAATAGTGTGAATATATTATCGCGTGTTCGACATGTAATATAGTTTTTAAGTGATATCTTATTAAATAACTAAACAATCTTAAAACCCCCTCACCTTTTTTTCGGGCTTGGGACCGACGATTTGTAATAATTTTGGCAGGTTTAGGTTTTGTTTTTACTGCTTAGCTTTTAAACGAGTATATCAATGAAATAATTACAAATGTATATTTGAAATTCGTTGAAATAAAATGTAAACACAATGATATGGTTTCTGTAAACATAATGTCTTACAAAAGATGGTATTTTCAGGACTAGGAAAGTATTTTTAAGATTTTACAGTAACCTAACTTATTTCTCAAGGGATAATTATTTCAATTCTAAAGCGATAATAATTTCATTAAAGTTTTTTTTTACACGTTGAATTGATTATCAATAGCATATAATTTTGCAAAAAATCTGAGTGTTCCAACAAATATATGTATGCGGTTGAATATTGATAAAAAGCCAGGATAATGTTGATATTTAATCATGCGTTCATTGGACAAGTGAGAGGGGCATACACATGCTTTTTCGTGCAATATAACATTATGTTTAAGAATACCTGTGTGCAGGCTTTCTTAGAAACAGTTTTCATTGACTTTTTACGGGATCTGCAAATAGCACAATATTTGTGTGACTTTGTGCCGATGTAAAATGTTCAGTCAACATTGCCCCCATAAGTCTGAAGCTTCCCCCTATTCATATCAAGGGTGCATTTTGTGCAGATGTGGTCATCCCCCGTGACCTTTCGACCCGTAATACGCAGTAATTCAGTCCTACGTACATGTACTTCGTTTATCTTTCTCTTGAGGGTTCTTCGATTAAATTTATTTGTGCGCTTTTTACAAACAACACAATTTATACTTTTAGGCATGGTGAATACTAGTAAATGTTTTCCGATTATAACAGTGTTTAATGACGGTTTTAACAGAAAAAAGGACTATAACTTTTAATATCTTCCAGCAGTTTAACATGTTTTAAGTGAGAGTTTTCTTGAAACAGACACACGTGTATAATATATAAATACAGTAAAAAGCGGAATCAACGATACCTAAAGAGAATTTTTAATTATGTTTAATAAATATATGCAGTGATTAACTAACAGATGTAGGCTATAGCCCCCCTCCCCCCCCCCAAAGTATATCGATTATCATAGATACTTACCGAAAGAAAAAAAACAAACGGAAAATGGCAAAATTAACGTTCAATAACAGGTAAATAAAACAATTCCACCTTGCATATAGATAAATCAAGTATATGCACATTTCCAAAATACATGTATTTTCAAATAGAAGGGTTGTCCAAGTAATTTTAGCCGATGGAATAAGATTTGACAATGGATAGCTCGCAGACACTCTAGACACGATGTCGAAATGGTGTGCTCAATGCGTGAAAGTGAATAGATTTAAATCACGTGTTCAATGCTTTGTTATTCATGAGGTCCAAGACGGGTTGAAATTTGTAAACAAGGTAGCTTTACTATAGAGACAAGTACCCGTGATTTTGAGATTTTTGGGAAAATAATACATGAGCGCTCGATTGTTTCAATTTATTTCATGGATGTAAATGATTAGTATTACTTCTTACGTTGTCCATAAAAACGGCAAATTGAAACATCAATGTGCTCATATAAAAAATGGGCTTACAAGATGGGGGTGTGGCCTAAAGTCTATGAGAAATTGATGTAAACAATGTACCCCTGCTATATAAATTAGAAAAATACCTAATAACAGTTTATGAAAGCAAATTTTAAAATTGAAATCAATAAACTACAATGTTTAATGGAAAGATTGGGGCAAAATTATGTAGAAAATCTGAAAGTTATTTTTTTGTAAATATTTGGGGGGCCAAATGTGGACGTTTAAACGATTCATTCTTTGGCCAAGAAATGATTACTTCCTATTAGGGTGAATTCACCATGCATCGGATACCCTTGTACTTCAACAAGTTCTAGCGATATCGCTACCGACGGAAAATTATCAAAATGGAGTTTAACATTTAGTTTGTGATTAAAATAACAATTTAGGACACAATTGTATGCCGTTTATTGAGAAAATATCGCCAAAAATTGAGTTTTTAGAAAAAACTGAAAATTCACCATGGATCGGACATTGTTCACCATGCATCGGACAGACGGTATGGAGACCAGGAAAATATCATACCTTTATCACAGTGCTTTAAAATCCTTGATATAGATATATTTTCATCTTTTATCTAAAAAAAACCCTCAACTTTAATTTAATCGACGATATTATTGCACAAATGTAGAACGATTCTCGAGACCTCACTCTGCCGTAGAAATGCTTTAAAATGCTTATAATGCCGTAATTCGCGCCTTTTTCTCATGGTTTATCATACTCTGGTTTGTAGAAATAAATTGAGTAAAATTCCAGACGTCATATATCGATAACTTGTATTTTGACTGAAAATATAGAGTTTTTATTTTCTTTTTCCGCAAAAAACAGCTGTCAGCTGGGTTCTGTATGAAAATGGTAGTGCTTACCTTTGCATCGAAAAGTGTC
>PRKT01000023.1:2491305-2527320 GCA_003671525.1 Saccostrea glomerata
ACTCCTAATTCAAAATCGCGAATATAAAAATTTAAAATTGGTTGAACAATGAAGGAAAATGAGCATTTGGGCCTCCAGTATGGCGGCCAACGGGAGCTAACTTTTGCTAAATTTAGGTCATATGAAAACTATCTATACCTACGTAGCTACGTAGGTAGAAATAGTCTTTGAAATGGACCTGAATAACAATGCAAACGACAGACAACGGAAAAATTTTGATTATAAGAGCTCACTTGTGCCTACGGCTCAGGTGAGCTAAAAACGTGAAGCTTATCTTGTGTACTTACCAGATTTGTATTGCTGATATGTCTAGAGATGGTTATATACACTAGCTGATTAACTACATCAGTATACAATATCCGGGGGTTTCATGCATGTGTTTCATGCATATACTGGGTACGTGTACAGTAATGAATAGCGTAAATAGACAACAACGCCAATTCAAAATCAATAATGTGAAAAATTTGTAGAAGTAGAAATGTCAACATTCAAGTCACTAGTCAATTATGGCGCGAAAGGGGTTGATGAATTCTCGCATCGCGAGCCCGATCACAAACAAAAATTTTATTGATGTGAATATAGGGTTAATCTTTGTAATCAATAAACATGTTAAAAAAAGAAAAGAAAAGAAAACTAGTTAAATTTCTTTTAAGAGGATGAAACTATATACAAAGAATAGATGGTATACATCTGTACACCATGTGAAGGAAAACATCGATATATTATAATTTATAAACATTTTATCAGGGACCTATATACTAAATATACTTAGTATATAGGTCCCTGATTTATATAGCATCCTATCAGGGTGGTGTGGTGAAAGTATTTTATTTAATGATATTTCTGTCAAATATTTTTTGCATATATTGGAGATCTTTTTCAGTACAATTGTATAGGTTTGGGTGGATACTTTGTATTTTTATAAACTCAGTATCGCAGAAGAATTACTTAAATTAATATTTAAATCGGAGAGAAATCTGAAGAATTGATTTATTTACTTAGATATTTTTCGGGTCACATCAAATAATATGTATGATGCATCATCGTGTGGGAAGCTCCAGCGATAGTAACAGTTAAAATTATGGTCAGTAAACTGCATTGAATAAATAAATAAATGCAATAAATACAAACATTCCAGAAATTTAACATCGGGTTTGGAAAACCAAAAATCCAACTCCACGCACTAGCTGTTTACAAGCAAAAACATAGCAACACGTTATTTTACGGATAGAAAAATCATTATGTTTAATAATACGCTTTGTGATGTGACTTATCTCGTAAGCGAAGGTCGCAGTGGTTTATCAGATAAAGTATCGGAATGTTTAAGTAGTTTTCAACATTTCCCATACATAACTGCCGCTTTTGTCTTCGTTCTTTTTTGCTGTTACAACAATCGAGATCGAAGATCAGGCGGAAAAGACGTCTGGGTCAGTCCTATTGCAGTCTTCGATGATGGAGAATATCACAGACTTTTGGTTGGACCATTTCATCACATGGACAAAGGACACTTAACGCTGAACCTAGCCCTGTTTGCTGTGAAGTCGGCTATTCTTGAACAGATATACAAACCTGGCTATCTGTTATATATGATCATTGTTTTCACATTTCTTAGTAGCCTGTTTTGTATATTTCTTAGAATCTTGGCAGCAGTCTTTTACAAAGACGTGGATAGATATCAGAATGGTCTTGTACGAGGATGTTTGGGCATTTCAGGTAATTGCTCGTGTAGCTTCAGAACTGTAGCGTTATGGTCATTATATTTTAGTAACTGACCATAACCATCTTTTATGGTCAAAGATTATATAATATGTAGAATCATAAGCTACAGTTCTGCAGCATGTGAATACTACATGTTTTGTAAAGAAATTGGCTTGCCTATCGTCATTATACTTATTCATTTTTTTAATTAATAATAACAAAATTTTTTTAAAAAATGTTTGAATTTATTATTTAATACTACATTAATGCTTTGCTTTGCCAAAAGACGAAAATTGAGCATGATTCTTTTTCCCGATCCTAATTATATAATTTAATCACTAGAACCGTAAGAATTTGAAAATCAATTGATCCTTGTGGTTAATATTTTTTTTTATTAAATGGTATCTTTTATATTTGCACAGGAGTAATATTTGCATTGAAAGTTTTGATTTCTGACTTTACGAAAGTCGACGAGTTTGTTTACTGGATCGAGCTGTTCGTGGTACACTTAACGTCGCCTGGTACATGTTTCACATGTAAGAATCTCTCTCTCTCTCTCTCTCTCTCTCTCTCTCTCTCTCTCTCTCTCTCTCTCTCTCTCTCTCTCTGTTTATCAATGTGAGTTTATACAGACACACATATTGCTTATAGCCATGAGTTTACACAGGAGTTATACGCTGCATGCTGGCGGATCTAAGAGGGGCCTTACTCTCCTTCATGGTTCATGTATTTAAATATACATTTTTATAAGCTTATATCTTCCTTGAATATGTGACACGCTCAAACATTGTGGCTGTCGTGATTTCACATCTCTGGACCCTAAATTATTGCATTTTATCATATTTAGTTGCAGCACGTTGGAAATCCATGAGCACCCCTTCCCCTACAAATATGTTTATGTATATACCCCTTTTATACAGTTTGGTTGACTTCTTCCATATTAATATATAAAATGAAGCATATTTTCCCATATTTCAAACAAACTGTTTGGATGTGTCCCCACCTTATTTTTACTTCAAGTGTATTATAGTTTCTGTTAAACCGTACAGAAAAATCGTATCTACATGTATGTATTGTAAATTTAACAATTGAAAGTTAACCTATTAAATTCAAAATATTGTTGTCCCCCGCTGTTGGACCCTCAGTGGGTGAGCTGCTATTATTTATGGCATACGTTTTGTCAAATATGAATGCCCTATCATATGTCATTCCATGCAAAGTAATCACCAAATTTATTTTTTTTTTATTTGTTTCAAACATGAAGATCTACATCAATGGTTCAAAGTCATAGCATGCTCCAAAACATCTCGTCTCAGTAATGCTCATGTCAAAGATGAAATCCCTATCTCGACCTTCTCAATCAAAAGTTAGAAGGAAAAACATTTTTGAAAAATAAGAAAAACTTCATGGTCAGGGTCACAAGGTATAAAATCATAGTACTAGTATATTTAGAGAGGTTTTGTCACAGCCTCACAGGAAATATGCGTGCATAACGTGAAAGCCCTTTCCTTTCTATTTTAAATTTTATGACCAATTAAAGTAATATCTTCAAGATCAAAGGGTAAAAAATCATGGAAAATTTGGAAACTCCATCTTCGCAAGCCAAGGATATCTTTTTACAACCCTTGATCTTTGTGCTATTATATAAATATTGCATGTAGTTGAGTGTAACATCGAAAATTTTCATCTCAAGAAAACCATTGTCAACCAAGGAGCAGTCGAGGTTGACAAGGGTTTCCGAGGTGAAAATTTCTTGTGTTATACTCAACTACATGCAATATTTATTATATTATACTGAAAGTTTTATACAAATACATTTAACAGGGAACCCTGCGCGCATAAATTCTGCGCAGTCGCTTTTTAAAACATCGATATATTATAATTTATAAACATTTTATCAGGGACCTATATACTAAATATACTTAGTATATAGGTCCCTGATTTATATAGCATCCTATCAGGGGGTTTTTTAATCAATAAATATACTTTTAATTATGAGTTTCGAAAAACCAAATGTTAAATGGGTGAAATAATGCGATATTATATAATCACGGTGTATAGGCATAACGGACCCTTTTCGTTGAAACGGATACTTTCCGATAAAAGCAACGGACAATTTCCGTTGCACTACCCTCGAACCAACACATGTTCAAGAATTTATGTGTTTTGAATCTTAAATCTTTGGCAAACCAGTAAATTATACATTCCACGGAATGTGGCTGACGTTGATGTTGGTCGTGAAAGTCACGAGATAGCCTCTAAATAACATTTTTTTCTGTCGTACACCAGTGGTTCATCAATATTGACAAGTCTTTCGGATAGAATTTGTAATTAAATTGGTGGTGTTACAAGTAGCACATGGGCTTATTTTTTTTTTTGAGATAAAGATATCAATATTTGTGCGTGTTTTTTTTTTGGTTTGTTTGTTTGTTTGTTTTTTTTTTGTCTACTCTCTGTTTTAAATTTAAAATAAGTAATTTGTTCGAAGTTTTAAAATAACGTACATTTTATGATTTGGATAAGGGTACTTTCAGCTCATCGCTTATTCAACGTAATGCCCTGTTCATACGACGAGTTTCATTCGCAGTAAATTAATGCGAAGTAAACTAATGCGAATCAAAGCGCTTTCGTATAATTATGAGCTTTTTTTTTCAGTTTTTCAACGTAGATGCATGGATTCAATGCATGGCAACATTTTTGTAAGGTTCATAATACCCCCACTTGAAAAGGGTAGAGTATATAGTAATCTGTATGTCCGTCCGTCCTCGTCTGTACGTCCGTCTGTCTGTGTTACACTTTGGAGTCTTTTATCTCTTATCCGCAACTCCTCTCATTCCACTGAACGAAATTTGATGAAACTTTCACAGAATCTTTATTACAAATTACCATTGAGCATCTCCTATTTTTGTCCCCCGCTTGAAAAGTGGGGGATATTAATTTGGGTTGTCCGTCAGACCGTCCGTCCGTCTTTCTGTCGGTCTGTAACGCTTTCGTTTCAACACGATATCTCGAGAACCCCTTGAGCTTTTGCAATGAAATTTAGCATAGCAACTCCCTATGGACTAAAGAAGAACCCTGTTGATTTTGACTTCGAAAGGTCAAAGGTCAAGGTCATAAATAAGTAAATTCTGTCTGTTATAATACTTTCGTTTCCACACGATATCTCTAGAACCATGCATTTGAGCTATTGCAATGAAATTTTACATAACAACTCCCTGTGGCCTAATAAAGCAGAACTTGATCTAGATATTCTCATGATAAATTTCATTTAAAAATGCATGTGTAACATCTTATTTTTTACGAAAACTGATTCTGGCCCGATAGACATCAGCAATTATATAGGCCCTCCCTTCTTCGGAGGAGGGCATAAAACGCTAAAAATATGGTCGGTTGGTGTTCAGCTACAGAAATCTATACATATAAATGAAAAATTTTGCAAATGAACTCAAAATGGGTGCACCAAAGATTTTACTCCTCTAACAATACACTATAGATATACAAGATGATGTCCTTAAACTAAATATTAATTTTATATTTCACCGCAGGTACTTTAAGGAAGCATTCAAACAATTTCTCGGGAAATTTAGACTTTTTAAAGAAAATTAAATTTAATAATTTACCAAAGCCGATGATAAAACGCAAACTACACTGTATTATTAACTATTGCATAAAGATACTGGTGTCTGAGTCAAAGGCATCACCACGTCATCGTGGGATTTCAAATCAAATTTTTTGTATAAAATGATATATCTCGACTTAAGTATTGCAATAGCATTTCATACGAAAATATGATAAATATCTATTATTAATAATCAAGGAAAATTCCTCAAAAAAGGCCCATGGGCATTATAGGTCACCCGATCATCATGCAACAACTTTCCAACAACTGAATTTGGTGCATGTTTTAAACCAGAGACCATGACATTCCTTTGAAAGAGGCACCATTGCATTTCAGCTAATCAGTAATATTCAGCAATAATCAGTAGAGCCACAATTCCAAATAAACCCTGACCCTTGGTTCACACATTTCACAATTTTTTAAAAGGTACCATTGCTCATCATAAATGTTTCATTATTATAATGGAGCAGATTTCAAAGAATTAAATCATTTTCAGTATTAATTAGAGCCCCCCCCCCCGGGCTTCTATGATACCACTGATCCAGGGGCCTTGAAATTCACTATTTTGGAAGAATGATCCATGCTCAGCATAACGATGTATGTAGTTAGTTTAATTCCCAGGAACAGAGGAGAAAAATGCATGTTCACTAATATCATCAATATACCCTCCCCTCTCCTTACACGAGAACTCCTTACCCTGGGGCCAAGAAATTCAAATTTTCAAAGAGGCGCCCTTCTTCATCATAACTGTGTAATAGTTTGCTGTTTTGAGATTTTTCCTATACTGTAGATCACTTAATTTTCGCGACACCTTATTTTCGCGAGATAGTCATTGACTATTTATTAGCGGAACAAAATTTTCACGAATTATTGCCATATTGCTCTATATAATCTTAAGGAATTCTATTATACGCGAGAATGAAATTTTCGCGAGCATATCGTCTCGCGTAATTACGCCAAAATAATATTTTCGCCAATAAAAAGTGATTTACAGTATATTTCTATGTAAAAATTTGATCGGCCGTTGTGGCCCCGCCCTACCCCCGGGGTCATGATTTGAACAAATTTGAATCTACACTACCTGAAGATACCTTCAAATAAACAAATAAATATGAGTTATATGACTAATCATAGCTTTGCTGTTCTTCAACTTGATGAGTTTATATTTATTGTTTGACGTCCCTCTCAAGAATGTTTCACTCATATGGAAACTCCATGCACTACTTGCCGGAGGAGAGCTGCAAATTTTGTCTATACTCGACACTCAGGGCCATTGAGCAGGGACCTACTGCGACACGGTCTCATCCGAAGGACCGGTCTCCACGTCCCACAGTGGGATTCGAACCCGCAACGTAAGGATCAACTTCTTACTTCGCGACTCGAAAGCAGACGCTCTAACTAACTGCGCCAATGGGGCGACTCTTTAAAATATTTTTCCTATATATTCCTACATAAAACTTTGATCATCCTTTATGGCCCTGCCCTTCCCTTGGGGTCTTGATTTAAACAAAGTTGAATCTACACTACCTGAGGAGCTAAAACACAATAACTAAGAATTTTCTCAGACAGCATGAACATTTTCTTTTGCTCTTTGAATTTCTCCTGTAGTGCAAGTTAAGAAAATCATCACAAACAAAAAGAGAAGGGATCAATCAGTACTTTAATTTGTCAATTAAATCAACCTTCATACAAATAAAATTAACAAACAAGTATTAGATCATGTGTATTCACTTAAAGAAGGTAGTTTTATGAATTACTGATGAAAATTAACAAATTAGATTGTCTCCATCATGATCCTCGAATATCTCTGGTGGATTGGTTCACAATAGAGTTCTAATAAAATGAGACAAACAATGTGTTATATAACTAACTAAAACTGAAAATACAAAACAAAACTAGCTAGTTCCCCGGTGTTTTGATTGGTTTAATCAAAATCACATCTCTGTTATCCTTGGAAGCTGAATAGAATATTTTTAAAAAATGAGTCGAATGAGTCGAATCATTTTACCTATTCAGTCTGGAGAAGGCAACTATAAACAATAAAATAATTATTATTTTAACACATGTTTAAGATGGCCTAATATGCTTCAAGTCCAAATTAAGAAAATATTGCTTCCGAGTTTCTTAGTTCTAGCAGCCAAAGAATCATTTGTCGATTTACGTCTTGCAAATTCAATTTTTTTTCAATGGTGTTATATATCTAGATATATCTGACTAAAATGTTGATGTTTGTCGCAATTGAATGTCACATTTACCATTTCTTATTCGCAGATAATATCTTCTAACCTTTACAACGGTTGTGATATCGAATTCGGACACTACACTTTACAGTACGACAATTGTAGCAATGGGATACAGGAGTGATAAGAGTATCATCGAAATGGCTTCAGTAAAGTACAGGCTGAAGCAGCACAGGTTTTATATTAGATATTATAATCCTGATTTGGTATATGCTCTCTTAACTGGATGTTTTGATCTCTTGTTTGCTGTACATGTATACACTATGATGTTTAAACACGTCACAGAAATTGGAACGATCAAATCCAATTTCAGTTGTTTCAGTATTGCAAATTTGAGATTTATCATTAGTACTTCCACAAACTTCTTTCCTTTTGCTGTAATCTTCCTCCAAATAACATTTGAAACTGTTGAAGATCTGGTCAGATCTGGGTGTGATGGATTTTCATCGTTTTCTAGGGCTATACACTGCTAATCCCAGAAAGTGTCTTCACAATACTGGCTTCGGGTTCAGCTTAAGATTTACGCCTTGCTTCAATGTTAAACCAATGGGCACTTGGATTTTTCATCAAAACAAACACAACTTTTTCAGTACTAATTCGCTCAAGAAGGTTTTTAATGTTGTTGCTCATGAACGCCTCAGCAATATTATCTCCCTCTTCACAGACTTCAATTTTCTTTAGAGTTTTGTTTGTCGTCAAAAAATCTCCTAAACCTGTCGTCGTCATTTTCGGACACGTTTGCAAAGACAAATTAATCAATCCCGTCTTTGCTAGAGCAGCCAGCGAATCATTGGTCAGTCTACCAATCCCCACTATTTTCAATGTTGTCAGTAATGTTAAATATCTAGCAACAGCAACAATGCTCATGTCTGATAAGTTTTTGTTTCGTCCAACATTGAGGCTTCTTATTTCAGGACAAAACTTGCAAATCTTTATGATATCCGAATCACAGAGACTTTTACAATTGTACAGCTCTAGCACCTGTATCCAAGAGTGATCGGACGACACTCTAAATGGTTCGAGTTGAGTACAGTCTAATCCAACTGAGTCGTCAAGTATGTTCTCTCTACTGGTTTGGACAATTCTTTCCTCTGTAATCCCATAGAGTGCTTTGATTTCTCCGTGACTGCGCATGATCTCTTCGCATATATCTGACTTTAACACTAGTACTGATTTTACACATCTACACTCATTAGGTTTTGTTTCATTGTGTACACTTTGATTCAACGATGCAACCGGGATGTCTGGAAATCGATTATCTTTGCATAGATTGACTTTCTTCAAAGAGTGACAACCAGACATTTTAACATCACGAAGAAATTGACAGTTTAACAAAAGGCAGCTCAATCCAAATCCAGTTGTATGGAGACAATAGTTCAAATTAATAATACTCATTTTCTGGCAATGTCGAGCAACTTCCATTAAACTTATATCAGTAATACCAATGCAGTCTTCAAAGTTCGCATATTTGAGTTGGGGACACCCTCGAGCGAGTGTTCGAATACCCTCATCGGTAACTGCTACTCCACAGGAGTCCCCAATACTGATCTCCTGCAAATGCCTGCAAGTGGACAAATATTTAAGAGCATTGTCATTTATAAATGTGTACATCTCTGGTCCATTCATTAACTCGAGTTTTTTCTTCACGGTTACAAATTTCTTGTCTTCCTTCCCAACAAATCGTCTTAAAAGTGGGCATTGCTCACTAACTGTCTGGTATGTGGCCTCTGCTACATCATAACATTCGATTAGATTAAGCTTTTCTACCCGCCCATCCGCACATGCAACAGTTAAGATGGATTTAAAATCACGTGGCATCATTCTAAAATCATACAGACTCAGATCTTCCAGGAATTGCATTTTTTTCATGGGCAGTATGTCTAGATCTTTTAACATTATTATTTCTCCATTCATTTTTAAAGTCTTTAACTTTTGACACGTTTTAGTAATTCTTTCAATTGTTCGTTCACAACGTCCGGGCAAGGACACATCCAGGTATGTTAGGTTCGGATGCGCCCTTAGCAGGTTCTCCAACTCTGCATTCCACCCATCGCCTGGCCATATTCCCCAAAATTGACGGTAGTCTTTGTACTTTACAGTGAGATTGGTCAGATTAGTTAATTTTCGCAATGCAGGCATAAATCTTTCCGGATTGTATATGTTCAAGTCGATGTTCCGGTCAATCACAACTTCTGTAACCGACGAATATTTCTCCATAAGATGGAGGAAGTTAGACAGAGATATGTCTGATTCAACCACATGGATTGCCTTTACATTGGGGCAACTTATGTCCTGTCTTAAGAAAACAAGCGGTTTATCAAATCCATCTAAATCATCTCCTGCATCCTCATCGTCAATATCAACTTCAATTTCGTTTGATCTTCCATACTGAACTGAATAGAGATCTTCAATGTCTCTTGCAAGTGAGGAACTGCAACCAAATGACAAAGTATCCAGTTTTCTTCCTATTATTCTAACTCTGTTTAAGAAGTCCTCTAAGTTTGAAGCTTCTTTCACCCAATCTATGACTCCATTCGTTGTCCAGAGACATTGTCTTTTTCCTAAATCCCGCCACCGAGAACAAACAGCTTTAATGGAATGAACGATATCGTAGAAGGAGAGATTGGAGAAGATCATCAACAGAACTTCATTTGGTAAGTCTGATATCTCTGCAGGCATCGTGGCTTAAAAGAAAAAGAAACATGTTTTTAATGATACGTAGATGCATGTAAACTTATTTTATTAGAAATGACTTAAATAGTGAATCCTTCATTATAAACAAATGGTAAAATCTATTAAGATTTTGTTGGTGCTTACATATGTTACTTTTTGGCACTTTCTACATATATACTTGTAATTCCATACAAAATTTTGCACAACTTGGGAGAAATTCCAGTTTAGCTTGAACTTTCAGTAAGGCATGGCATTCTCAACATTACATGATTAGCTTCTGAAATTTACATAGCTTTCTTTCACTTTTGAAATATACAAGCACATGAAAAAGAAATTAAGGCAAATACCAATTAGTGTATCGAATAACCAATAACATTGTCACGATCAGCAAAGAGGTGGAGCTTAAGTCATCTCATCTCATTGTTCTCAACAACAATTCCTGATGTTATAAATTCCTTAACCAATGAGAACCTATTTGTCATTTGACAGCTAGGTGCGGATCCAGAATTTTTTTTCCAAGGGTGTGGTTGTGGCACTCGATCTCTATTTTATCTTGAGAACAAAAAATGCATAAATATATTAATGATCGTTGGTCACTGTATGTATGTATATAAAAAAATGGGGGGAGGGGGTCCATCCCAATCCAAAAAAAATCCAACCCAGAAATTTCTTGACAAGCGAAAATGTCAAAAACCTATTTTTTTTTTTTGGGATGGGTCTATGACTTCTATTGCCTCAAATCTGCATTTTCCAAGGGGGGTCCAAGGTAACTCTTTCTTGCTTTTATTAATTAGATTGAGTAGCCCTCCATAGGCAAGTGGTAGTGAAAAATTCTCAACTCAAGAGTAATATCGCACTTTACAAATTAGTTGATACATGGTAAACCGGTTAAGGAACTTGTAAACTAATTATTGGCTTTGTCTTGTATGTTTTAACAAAGAAAATTAAATACTGCTTGATAAAGAAAATTAATACTGCTTGATTATTCAACGGGTACTCTTATCCGCAACTTCTCTTATACCACTAAGTGAAATTTAATGAAACTTTCACAGAATCTTTATTACATATTGCCATTGTGCACCTCCTATTTTACTTTTTGATCTGACATATATTTTGGATTTTCCAGAGCAAAACATGGAAACTGCCATTTTATTCATATGGGAGGTGGGGGTATCATTTAGTGAGCTCATTGCTCACAGTACCTCTAGTTTTGCTATATTTTGTTTTACGGTACTGTGTAAAGAGGAATAACTCGTCTTATCAAATGTTATCCAGAAGCTCATAGGTAACAATATAATGGCAATGTCCATGTTTTATGGGAGGTGGGGGTATCATTTTAGTGAGCTCATTGCTCACAGTACCTCTAGTTTTGCTGTATATTGTTTTACGGTACTGTGTAAAGAGGAATAACTCGTCTTATCAAATGTTATCCAGAAGCTCATAGGTAACAATATAATGGCAATGTCCATGTTTTGCTATGGGAAACCTAAAATATTTGTTGAATAAAAAAGTAAAATAGGAGGTGCACAATGGCAATATATAATAAAGATTCTGTGAAATTAATGTTTCATTAAATTTCACACAGTAGTATAAGAGGAGTTGCGGATATGAGATGGGTACCCAAAAGCGTAACAGACGGACGGACGTACAGACGGACAAAAATACCGATTACTATATACCCTCCCGCTTTTCAAGCGGGGGGTATAACAAGAGGCCCGCGGGCCTTATAGGTCATCTGAGTAACATGTAACAACTTTCCAACTTGGGTACCCAAAAGCGTAACAGATGGACGGAGGTCATCTGAGTAACATGTAACAACTTTCCAACACCTGAATTTGGTTTGACTATTTTAAACCAAAAGCTTTGAAATTCACAATTTTGAAAGAGGCACCATTGTTTATCATAACTATAAATATGTACTTTGATGATTGGCATTATAACCAAGAGCAAAGAAAAAGATTTTCAAAGAATTAATTCAATTTCACTATGTCACCAATAGAGCCCCGTCCTAACACCAGAATCCCTGACCCAGGGGCCATATAAAATTCACATATTGGGAAGAAGCATTCTTTCTCATCATAGCTATGTATATAGTTCTTTGGTTAAACACCTAAGAGCAAAGGTCTTAAGGAGAAGATTTTTTAAAGAATATATGCATTTTCACTATATGATCAATAGAGCCCAGCCCTAACACTAGAACCCCTGACCTAGGGGGCATGATATTCACGATTTTGGAAGAGGCAACCTTATTCAAAATAACTATGTACTTGGTTAGTTTAATTAATGCCCCGGAGCAGAGGAGAATATTTTTAAAGAATTTATGCATTTTCACTATATGATCAATAGAGCCCCGACATAGCACTAAAACCCCTGACCCCGGGGCCATGAATTTCACAATTTTGGTAAAGGTCAGTGCTGATTAAAATCATGCCAACAGCTTGACTATGTGAATAATGTATCTTAGTGTAATTTAAATGTGCCGATTGATACACTGAATTATGTATCTTATCCTAGTCTACTTGTGTACCTAGTTCTAAAGAATTCAGACAACAAGAGGCCCATGGGCCACATCGCTCACCTGAGAAGCTTTGACGATTCTGTTCTTTACCAGATTTCCTCCTTGTAATACATAATGCATCCCCACCCTACTCACTGATCATAATTTAAACATTTTGAAATCTACACTACCCCAGGATCCCTCCATGTGCACATAAGTTTCAGTGGTTCTTGAGAAGAAGATTTTCAAAGATGTTTCCCATATATATTATTTCTATGTAAAACTTTGATTCCCCATTGTGGCCCCACCCTTCCCCAGAGGGTCATGATTTGATCAATTTAAAACCTACAATACACTAGGGTGTTTCCACATAAGTTTCAGCTTTTCTGGCCAAGTGGTTCTTAAGAAGAAGATTTTCAAAGGTTTTTTCCTATATATTTCTATGTAAAACTTTGATTCTCCATATTGGCCCTGCCCTTCCCCAGAGGGTCATGATTTGAAAAATTTAAAATCTACAATACACCAGGGTGCTTCCACATAAGTTTCAGCTTTTCTGGCCAAGTGGTTCTTGAGAAGAAGATTTTCAAAGGTTAATTTTTCCTATATATTTCTACGTAAAACTTTGATTCTCCAAATTGGCCCTGCCCTTCCCCCCGGGGTCATGATTTGTACAATTTAGAATCTACACTACCCCAGGGTGCTTCCACATAAGTTTCAGCTTTTCTGGCCTAATTGTTCTTGAGAAGAAGATTTTCAAAGATTTTTCCTATATATTTCTATGCAAATATTGATTCCCCATTGTGACACCGCCCTTCCTAGGGGGGTCATGATTTGGACAATTTAGAATCTAAACTACCCTAGGATGCTTCCACATAAGTTTCAGCTTTTCTGACCCGGTGGTTCTTGAGAAGAAGATTTTTTAATGACCTCACCCTATTTTTGTCTTTTCTTGATTAAATTAAAAATGGGTCAAAATTGGCCCAGTGGTTCTTGAAAAGTAGTCAAAAATGTAAAAAGTTTACAGACGGACAGACAGACCGACAGCTAAACGGACAACGGACAAAATGTGATCAAAAAAGCTCACTTGAGCCTTTGGCTCAGGTGACCTAAAAACTGTAAGGGGAGTAGCATTTTTGAAATTGTTTACAGAAACGGACGGACACCTTACTATCGCAGAATCTCTTCTGGTCTCTGACCAGTAGAGCTAATTAATAAAGCAGGCTAAACCGTCTATGATTGTGCCACAAATGAACTGTTTCGCTGTAGTTCACATTTTCGTTTTGTTAGAATTTCTACATACAAATCCCAATTTTGAATAGACGACCTTCACCTTGAGCAATGTTTTGATCAAATAAATGCACAAGAAATATATATTATTCTCGAAGTTTTATGGTAAATTAACAGATGCTCGAATGTGTCTCTTACTTTTAAATGGCATACCCTTGTCTTTCTCTTATCAGACAATCAGTTTCAACATTCGCGTTTTCCTCTAAATTCGGAATGGCTACAAAATGTACGCGCCAAAATAAAAGTAAACAATATGGTCTGTGCATTGTTCCTGAATCATTCTACTTACTCAGTACATTCATTTAAACATCTGGCTTACAGTTAACAGTACGTCAATAGTATAAACTCTTTACATGTATTAGAATAATTATATATATTTACTATGAACATTAATATTTAGAACGATGATTTAGTGTTCAAATATGTCAAATATTTTACTCCATATTCATGATATTGTGTACATGGAATTTAACTGTTGCACATTCAGACATAAGATTTCACCATAAGTTTTTCTTATAATTCTGTACACTTACCAGTGTTTGAAGCATGTAATAAACCTAATGAACGTGGTAGAATCAAAACACTGGGGCCGGAGTGGTAACATGTATCATGGTTATCGGCCGAGGTGTGCTGAGTGGGTGTGCATCCAAATCTGCGGCTAGATACTGGCCAGTTACAGAGAGCATCTAAACACGTTATCATGATGGAGATCTCTGATTGGCTAATGGTCTACGACGGGGTAAGGTTTGACCATGGGAAACTTTGGAATTGCGTAACAAGCAGCCGAAACTGAAAGATGGGTCAAAAATGTAAAAAGTTTACAGAAGGACAGACAGACCGACAGCTAAACGGACGACGGACAAAATGTGATCAAAAAAGCTCACTTGAGCCTTTGGCTCAGGTGAGCTAAAAACTGTAGGAGGAGTAGCATTTTTGAAATTGTTTACAGAAATGGACAGACACCTTACTATCGCATAATCTCTTCTGGTCTCTGACCAGTAGAGCTAATTATACTGTATGTACCTGTAAATAAAGCAGGCTAAACCGTCTATGATTGTGCCACAAATGAACTGTTTCGCTGTAGTTCACATTTTCGTTTTGTTAGAATTTCTACATGTATACAAATCCCAATTTTGAATAGACGACCTTCACCTTGAGCAATGTTTTGATCAAATAAATACACAAGAAATATATATTATTCTCGAAGTTTTATGGTAAATTAACAGATGCTCGAATGTGTCTCTTACTTTTAAATGGCATACCCTTGCCTTTCTCTTATCAGACAATCAGTTTCAACATTCGCGTTTTCCTCTAAATTCGGAATGCTACAAAATTTACGCGCCAAAATAAAAGTAAACAATATGGTCTGTGCATTGTTCCTGAATCATTCTACTTACTCAGTTCATTCATCTAAACATCTGGCTTACAGTTAACAGTACGTCAATAGTATAAACTCTTTACATGTATTAGAATAATTATATATATTTACTATGAACATTAATATTTAGAACGATGATTTAGTGTTCAAATATGTCAAATATTTTACTCCATATTCATGATATTGTGTACATGGAATTTAACTGTTGCACATTCAGACATAAGATTTCACCATAAGTTTTTTCTTATAATTCTGTACACTTACCAGTGTTTGAAGCATGTAATAAACCTAATGAACGTGGTAGAATCAAAACACTGGGGCCGGAGTGGTAACATGTATCATGGTTATCGGCCGAGGTGTGCTGAGTGGGTGTGCATCCAAATCTGCGGCTAGATACTGGTCAGTTACAGAGAGCATCTAAACACGTTATCATGATGGAGATCTCTGATTGGCTAATGGTCTACGACGGGGTAAGGTTAATTTGACCATGGGAAACTTTGGAATTGCGTAACAAGCAGCCGAAACTGAAAGATGGGGGAGAAATATTACATAACATGGCACATGGGCAGTGGCACTTGCAAGGCCAGGGAGAAATCCAGCAAAGTATTCAAACCATATCACCACACACCAAGCTCGGCTGCGTTGCACGTTACAACACGTTATTATATAGTACTGTAGTAAACTAAGCTTACTGTATGAAACAAGCGCCTGTGGTGATATGCGTATTTTAACAAGTACATGATGCTTTTTGTACATTTTGAATTCATCTTTTATGTCTCCTTTTATCCTCTGCATGTAGATTCTGTCTGTTTCCCTCCGTTTTCCTCCATGTTCAGTATTGTCCCCAAGGGATCGTTCATTATTTTGAAACAAAACGAATTGAACCTAGGAATAATTTAATTGTACCTTTCTTCAAATCCATTGTGGATATGTCTTTATTATCTTCAAATCAATTGAGCCTATCTTTATATATCAATTATTCCTATCTTCAAATGAATTGGCGATGGGAATAATTCAATAGAACATATCGATATGTATAGCGCATATATCAATTCAAAAATAAAGATCTGTATTTGAAGATAGGTGTAATTCCATTTAAGATTGGTATAATTCATTTGTACCCAGGATTAATTTTTTAGAGATAGGTTTAAATATTTAGAGATAGGTTTAATTATTTACACCTATCTTCAATTCGATTGTACCTATCTTTAATTCATTTGAAGATAGGTACAATTATTTGAAGATATATAGGTGCAATTATTTGAAGATAAAGGTACAACTACATACTTTCTAGGTAGGTTAAATCTTTTTTTTTTATTTTGATATGTGAAATTATAGCACAGATTTTCTAAAATATTATACAATCATTCTACAAAAACATGTTCAACTAGAAAACTGACCAGTCAGCAAGGGCCCCGCTACAGGTAGAATTATAAGGATGCAGCTTACGGAATGATTTAAAGATAAATGAAGAATAAGCAACAGCAACTGTATTCTTAAAATTTCAAAATAATTCCTGAATATCCAAAAGCCTGTAAATAATATCCTTGTATTTACATTAGGCTGTAAAGAACAACTTTACATTGAATGTATATTTAAACAATAATGAAGCTGGTGTTATAAAAATGCAAGCCTTCAATGAATGCAAATATCATGAAGGCTTGACCTTAACTTCAAAACAAACAGCAGTTGCAGACAAAGGTTTTCATTAATCTTAAAGTGACAGATAAAGACAAGACTACTAAATTTTCTGCAGCATGCTAGACAATTAATCCCAAGGGATTAATTGCACCTCTCTCATCATTTTCTTCTTAAGTTACAATAAGAACTTTTTCAGTATTAATGATAGAATGGGGTTTTTATCCAACTACCTTGAAAATTAATAATATTCTTGAATATATATAAATGGAGAAAAAATATATATATATACCTTTTTTAACCTATTTCTTGTTTTTAGAATTCAATGAAATCATAACTCATTGTGTAGGGTATTTAACAAAAAAAATAAACATTTATTATTGAAATCCACATTTCAGAGTCTTCATAGCATTCCAAACTGACTTAACTTCAAAACAAACTTCATTTGCAGACAGATGTGGTCATTAATCTCAATGTGACAGATAAACATAATGCTTTGGATTTTCTTCAGGAGGAAAGCTAATTAATCCTAAGGGACTCAAATGGCAGCACTCAGTTTACAATGGGAACATTTTCAGAAGCTATCTCTCTTTGCCAATGCATTCTGATATAAAATTAAGGAATCTACCCCACCACCCCAGCTCCAAACCAGAGGACGTAGAGAAACAAACTTAAAATCAAAATATGTCTTTCTGCCTATTGAACTACCATACCAAATTTGATCTTAATTTGGCAACCACAAAAAAAGTTATTAGGAAAAAACAGAAAATTTGTGGACGGAAGAATGACAGACAGACGGACAAACAGAGTGATTACTATAGGGCACCCGCAAATGCTTGCGGGGCCCTAATTAAGATTTGTTATCTTGCTTACAAATTTATCCTAATTAAGGTCCATTTCAACTCTAAAACTTAACAGACACACATGGTATTGTTAATATATATATATATATCGATATACATTCACAATGAAGATATGAAGGTCAAGTTGCGATATAAACATAATTTAAAGGTACTTGGACACAGATTTGGAGTTAATATTTTCAGTATATTTCTGTATAATATCATGAATTATATATTTCAATAGCATTTCACACAAAAATTAATTAAAAATCTTATTTCATTTAAGAGTTATTAAAACTTTATATTTTTTGGTGGGTTTGATTGACACATCCTTGCACTTTCACAAATCTCAACTTTATTCTTAATCCTTAAGAAAAGTGGAAATCCTGATGTGTATTAATGAGAAATATTAAAACTTTAATCAAGAAGAATAATTTTATTCAGAGTTGAAATGCTAGAAAGCAGAAGTACATGTACTTCACAAGTATCGCCATCCTGTTGTGTACAGATTTTTGCGAATCGATCACACTCGTGTTATGTACACAGGTTTTTGTAAACATGTTTTTGTTTGGTGTTTACGTTTCATCGGGTGCGTTAAATCGCCAAAGTCTGTTCACCTCAACTGCACGGACTGACAATATATTGTGTGTTTGTTTTGCTTTAGAACATGTCTACTCTGAATTTTCTGGATTATAGTATTAATATTTTTCATTAATACACATCAGGATTGCCACTTTTCCTAAGGATTAAGAATAAAATTAAGATTTGTGAAAGTGCAAGGATGTGTCAATCAAACCCGCCAAAAAATTTTAAGTTTTAATAACTTTTAAATGAAATAAGACTTTAAATTAATTTTTGTATGAAATGCTATTAAAATATATAAGTCGTAATATTATAGAGAAAATATTAATTTCAAATCTGTGTCCAAGTACCTTTAAAATTTCTTACATGTATTTTTTAATTGTAATATCATGATTTTATTTGTATTATATAATTTTTCTGTTTGTTTTGTTTTTTCTGTCAAATCAAAATAAAACACAAATAGCTGAAAATTTTCTCAGACTGTATGTCTTGTACGAACACTTTGTTGCTTTTTGAATAGTTTCTGTCATGTACGAGTATTTTATGATAATAATCAATAGCAGAAACAGAGAGGATCAATCACAAGTGCTTTAATTTGTCAATTATAAACTAATATTGAATTATTCATACAAATTATTAAATTGACAAACAAGTATAAGATCATGTAAACTCTCTTATCGAGGGTACTTTTACGAAATACTGATGAGAATCAATAACAATCAAAACTGTCTCCATCACACTTGAACACCTCTCTTGTATTGGTTACCAATTATAGATCGAGCTCCAAAAAAAAAGTTACAAAAAATGTTCCATAGATTTTCTGGGTAAATAAATCTTTCGTAACTAAAATAAAGTTGAAAGTACAAAATAAAACTATAGTTCCCCATGAGTGTCTTGTTTGGTCTTTTTGTCTCTGTTATCCTGTGTAGCAGACCTTGATCTTCTTCTGTCAGCTCTTGGATGTCTCAGTGTTCTTATTTTTAGCACTGTCAATGCCTTTTTTGGTGTAGTATTTTCTATGCTTTTTCTTTGCTGGTTTCTGCTGCTGTGTTTCAGATTTCCAAAACTCCTCAAAAGATCCGGGGGCTTGATATCTAAGGGGAATAACAAAATCTCCATTTATACAAAGAATTTAAAAACCTGTTTCCTACTAATACATGTAAAGTGAAAACAGGGTAAAATAAAATACATGCATCAGAAGGTGTTTTATGGGTTTGAAGAAATCCTTCATCTTTTGTCATCCATTTATACATGTAATAACCATGAGATTAATACTCTACAAAGAAATCTTTTTTTCCATATTCACTATGATGTAATTTTGTAGCTAGACATTTAGTTCTCTGAATTGCAAAATCTTTGAGGTTAAAACTGATAGTAAATGATTTACGAATCCATATTTACAAAAGAGAATTAATGTTGGTTACATATTTACAAAAGAGAATTTATGTTGATTACATATTTACAAAAGAGCATTTATGTTGATTACATATTTACAAAAGAGAATTAATGTTTTACCCTGGTGTGTTGACATCTAGAGGATCCTTGGATAACAGGATAGAAATTGCAGGTATGTCTCTGTTGACTTTTAATCTGAAAAATAAGGATTACATTGTACAGTGGACCTTCAGATATCCAAATGCCATATATCTGGATGCTTCAGTATCCAGACAATATTTTATAGGAGCAGAATTTTTTACGGATGCTTCACATATCCAGACAAACTGACAAGGAAAAAAAGTGTCCGGATAACTGAGGCTCCACTGTAGTTGTATGAACAGATTTTTATGAACTTATTTATTGTCGCAGATAAAATAAAATTTATATTACAAGTAGACAACTTACTGGAAAATCACTCTCATTTCTCAAACTGACCTTTCTAGTCCTTCAATGTTTGGTTCCCAGAACTCTTCAATTCTTAAATACAAAATAATGTAAAGAATTAGAAAATTTGCAAACAGTACACCCTTTATCAATATGAGAGACAAAAGCAAGAAACAAACATAACCTTAGTATCCATTGAGGGAACAATCCTACAGCAACACTATCTGACTGTCGTCATTTTAAATCACATGTGTGATACATGTATATATTTTTTATACACAAAATTAATTGAAAAAAAAAAGATTGAAAATGCTTAACTGAGGATTTTTGCGTTTTCTTTTCATATCTTTTAATATTTATACACATTTATATGGACATCAAATACTTTATAAATATTTTTTTTTTAAGAAAAGCATTTTTTTTTAATGAAACATACTGTACCTTCTGTTTCTGAGCTTAGTAATTTGATGAAGACCCTTTTAAAACAGAAAAAGAAAAAAGTTACTTAATAGTGATTTATATACTTTAAAGAAACAGTCATAATTATATTATCTTGCAGTTTGCTCGTCTAAGTCAACTGCAACATTTCTTTCATATCTTTGGCATATGGCGCTATCTAAGTCAGGATTATCTCAGATCTTCTCTAATAAACAGCTTTCATCATTGACAGAAATAAAGAGAACTTAGCTTTTTAATATTTCTAGAATATTTAAAAACCAGGGACTGAGCAATAGCTAAAGAGCAAGTCTAAGTCTGCAATTCAAGATTACATCATGTCCACAATAAATTTACATGTCAGTTGGATGATGCTATAGCAAATTGTCAATACAAAACTCTTTAAAAATGGCAATTTATCTAATGTATCATGTTTTATGCATCTTTGCCAATCTCTACTATAGAGTCTAAAAAATCTTAAATGTAGAAAGAGTAATTTACTGTTAGTCTGTTACAGAAACTTTGCAATACACTCACTGATTGGTCAAACCACACTAACAAACTCCAACCCGATCTCAATAAAAAAATCCTTAATTTTTAATAATATGATAGGCCAGGCATTTATGAATAGTGTAGCAGATCAAAGCCTGCTTTATACTGATGTATGGAATATTTCAACTAAAACTTTAATTTGTTTTTAAAAGTTTTTTTTTAGTGTGTGTACCTTAATTTTCCTCTTCATGATTTCTGCACAAGTAACTGTCTTAGTGATGGCCTTGCCTGATCCATTCCACACAATTCTCTTCACTGAGGGGTTCTGGGAAGGATTCAAGATTTAAATTTGAATTCTAATGCAACTTTTGTAAAACACGTTTTGATTTACTGATGTATGAAGCAGTAAAACGAGCATTAACAAGAGTGAAAGCTTTTCATTGTGACATCATAGTAGAAAAAATTGATGCAAAAACACAATGCTTTGTGACATATTTAATATAACAAAACGCAACAAAATAAGACATAAACAATAAACAAAATGCATAGATTGCATTCTAAATACCTATTGTCTGATTTGGTATTTGCAACATCTCATCTGATTTCATACCTTGACTTTATTCATTGCGTATCCCATCACATTTCGGATTTTGCTGCCTGCGTTAACTTTCATGTCTACACAGTTTTCATTGACTTCAAACACCGGCTCCATCTCTACTTCTCTTGTTTCACCTTTTGTGTAGTTCTCCATCGGTCATGTCTTCTTCCTCCTGAAATATTTACAAAAATATGAACCTTAAAAAAATGAAACTGTACGTGTAGTTAACTTCATCCCACTTCTGTTAGAACATATTTTAAGTACGTCTAGTCCACAAAAAAAAGGACCCCCATTGGAAAAATGCCATTGGCTTTTGTTAAGTTTTTCCTTGGTACATGAACTAATATTTAACATGTTTAACGATGTAATATATTTTTATGTTAAATTTCTAAAACTGACTGATATTGATATACTGCGGAATGTGTGGAATAAACTTTAATTCTTTATGTATGAGTTAGCTGCAGAACTGTAGCTCTCTGCTTGAGAAAATTTGGACAGATAAAGCAGAGAGCTACAGATCCAAGTGTTGTAAAAACCTTAAATTCAATTTACACCGCCCATTTTTTGTTGCTCACTTCGATTATTATACTTCTAGTATTTTATGCTTTTCCCAGCTTAATTTAAAATTGGTATCCGATCATTAACGAATTTATCTCATATTCCTGATATTTTATTTACCTTTCAACAGTTCCAAAATGCTATCTTTGGTAATTAAGGGATGTCAAAATAGGATTGTGGTGGCAGCGGCCTCTCTGGACCAGTTCAGAACTCTGGTCCCAAGTTATGTTTCATAACTCTAATATTAGCTAGAGTACGTAAATATATATAGATATGGCCATGCAAAGTTAATTCCTTGGTTCTCAGGCCTTTTTTCAAGAAATATGATGAGGGAGGGAGGCATTTTTTTTTTTTACTTTTTATTGCCCCCAAAACATGATGAGGCAGCTTTTTACATTGTACAAAATCTCAAAAAATAATGAGGGAGGTGATTTGTTGTTTTTATTTTATTGGTTTAGCAATAAAAAGGGTCAATGAGGCACCCTTGGAAGAGATGAGGGAGGGCCTGAGAACCAAGAAATTAATTTTTTTTTTGCCTATATACTTTTTTTAAATGCACAATGTAAATTGTTTTCTAAAGCACTTATTTAATTTAAATTTTTCATGGCACTTAGTTTTTTTTTTTATTTATTTGTTAAATTTTTTTTTTCTCTCTCTTACTTTTTCATTAAAATTTAGAGGTCCGTTTGCGCAGGGCCAGCGTATAATCATCATGTTTGATGGAACGCTGTATAACGTAGATGTAGATGTAGATTTAGATTTTTTTAAAAACTGATTGGACTGTTTTGGACCATTCAAAGGTAAATAAAGTATCAATAATAGAAGTGAAATGTATGAGTAATCATCTGATACCATTCTAAAAGCGAGGGAAAGCATAAAATACCAGAAATAATACCTGAAATTGGCAGCATAAAGTGAAGGTTTTTACAATGCTTGAATCTGTAGCCCTCTGCTTTATCTGTCCGAATCATAAAGCAGAGAGCTTATTTTTTTTTTTCATATTTATTAAAATATGAATTAATTAACTAAAACTGATTTATATGTCCCTGATGAAATAAAATGATCAGATATATTTTTTTATTCAATCAGGTCCAGGAAAATCACTATATTTAGCTATATAGCTAAATCTACCTATAAGCTTTATTTACCTATATAATATAGCTTTATTTAGCATAGCTTTATTTAGCTATTACAGAGTAAATTTCTTTTTTATGAAAAGCAAACAAAAAGTCGCACAATGAGGCAGCATTGGTTTTCAACTTTCAGATGGACTGAAAGCAATTCACTAAAAACCCACTTTGAAAAATGTTTCTCCTTTTGTGCAAATGCAATCAAAGATCTAAAAGTTTAGGGGTTAAGTATAACAGTTGATCTGTGATTTATATAAGCAGCTACTTTAACAAAGAAAAGCAGTTTTGGTCAACAAGATAATTGATTGATAATAATTCAGCACAATGCAAGGCAATCACACTCAGTCATGCCTCATCCCACTTTCAGTGATGGACAGCTATCCAAACAATAGAGATGCCTTTTTAGGTTAAAAAGTGTTTAAACGAGGCAATGTTTTTACTATCTCTGCCCTAGGTTGTTTTTATCAAACCTTAAAAAAAATATCAGCCATAATTTTCATGCGAGTCGACTTTTTGTCTGCTTTTCATAAAACAGAGACTTATTCTTAAATAGCTAAATAAAGCTATATTATATAGGTAAATAAGACTATATAGGTAAATTAAGCTATATAGCTTAATATAGTGATTTTCCTGGACCTGTCTAGTGTCTATATTAATGCTAATACTATTAGAAAAAAAATCTTCAAATTTTTGAAGTTATTTAAGGAATCACTGTTTAGTTTGTTGGGTATAAAAATTATAAAAGGGCAAGGACAACAGTTGGAAACATGGGGATAATGCATAATGGGCAAGTTTGCCCACAGGTGATAAACAAGACAAGATCACCCATACTGGCCATAGTGGACTGTCATAAAATTCTCAGTAAGTACTTGATTGGGACAGTCTTCTCATTCTGTTTTTAAATTAATCATTTTTAAAACTAAACCAGACGTTTACCTTTTCCTGTATAAAGTATCAGACCGCGTGGTAAAGTGCTCGTACCATTCCTGGTCGATCCTCGAGGAAATTCGAAAACATAAATAACTTTCTGGCATATGTCGTAAAATTAGGAATGTTAACATCACTAATTACCATTTAAATACCAATTTGACAGAAATTTTACTTTGCCAATGAGAATAAATTCTTTGTCATTATAAAATCAGAAGGATAATTAAACGGAAAAAAGTTAGACTGCCTCAAGAAAAAATTACGACTTTGAAAGTCTCGGTCTTTATTAATAAAGCCAGAGGCATTACATGTGGCCAAACAATTTTTTTGCTTGTGCACCAACATCTCACCTAATATAGAGTTAACTTCTAATCTAAGGTAATATGCAAACAATTTTGTTTATAAATCGAAAGAGTCCTGACATTAAAACGATATTTCATAATTATCTGCTTCCAAGGGAGAGAGAATACCAGGTTTTAATTAATCCTTCAGGAAAAGGATGTGGCCTTAAGTTTATTATTGTGGGGTAATCTGAGATTCCTCTGACTTTAACCTCTGCTTTTTATGTTTTGACATGTGCAGGTCAAATGTACAATATACATGATATAAAAAGCGGGGGTTAAAGTCGGAGGTATCTCAAATTAGATGTGGGGTAAGTGAGAACATAGACCATGATAGGGGATAAAGGTACAGTGTATACCCTTAAGCATGTTAAGCCCTTTCAGAAGCCAGAATAAGAAAATGAATACAATATTGGGTGACACCTATGCATTTTGTTGCGATGTAAGGCAGGGGTGATTGCACTCCCATCCCCGTTAGTGTTCGCATTGAGTCTTTGACCCTGTATGATTATGCTGCTGCACAATTTTGCAAATTTTGCAGCAAAAATTATTAAACAAAAATTTTAATCTGGAGGCTCACTTATCAAATATTAAGGTGCTCCACTATTTTTTTTCTGGCCAACAGCAATTAATTTTTTCTGACCATCACCTAAATCCTCTTTCTCTGTGGTCTTTATATTTCTTATTGTGGTCTTTAACTCTGAAAACACCAGCCCACTGCTCCAGGCAATAAAACTTAGATGACCTCACTTATTATCTCAGCCTCAATTTTACCAAAGGAATTCATCAAGTGAGACTGAGGTCAAAAGTGAGATTGTTTAAGTTTATGGCCCCATGCCTGGTTTCTCCCTGCCAATTGTTTTTCACCTATTTGCATGACACTAGATGTAAGGAAAATAATTTTAAAAATAATATGACAGACAAGACAAATTGTAGACTGGGCTATCTAGGTGCTCTACCAGGTGCTCTAACAACTAAGCTAAATGTATCCATCAACCAGACATAAAACTCGCCTGATCGCAACATTCCTCTCTCCTGTAAGCTGTATTTTTTGCCTAATACAAGACCCCAACTAAGTTCTTTTCTAGCATGTCTTTGACATGTCATATCTTAGTCACAGACCCAGTTGTAATGAAACCAGGTAGAAAAAAGAATGCATTTGAACCATGATTCAAACCTAAGCCTTCTAAAACACCAGTAACAAGCAGGTGCTCTATCAACAGATACAGATGTTGATGTCCACCTGTGATTCAATCTGTCTGACTGCCACTGTCTGATATCTTCAGGTGCATTTATTTAAGACTATACCCTGCATGTAATAAAATACTGTGTCAATGAGCATGAGGATTAAAATATGTAGTGATAGATGTGTGACTAATTATTTACTAATATGCAGATATTTCAATGCACACATGTATCATAAACAGGGAAATTTATTTTGACCTATTCTGTCCACATCACATTTTAGCAAATTTAACATTGGGCAAATTCAAATGAAACCACATTATGTCCTTACCACAACATTGTGGGAACCCACAGGTTTGCTCTTTGTTACACTGCATTCAATCCATTGAATGCAGTGTAACGGAGAGAAAACCTGAGGGTTCCCACGATGTTACCACAACAGTTACTGTAAATTATCATTGTAAACATTGGTTATAAATTTAAAGACAATTTACAATTAATTCTCAATAGCATACATTTTTGTAAGGAATGATTGAGATCATGCAGTTTTATTTAATTTATTCATTTAATTATTTTTACAAGCGGTACCAGATGGCATTGATACCACCCGGAAAGACTCCTATCAGCTTTCTTCAGGAGATAAGCACTAAAAGGGGGATAACTCCGCAGTATGACTTGTTGGCCAATGAGGGAGCAGTACACGAGCCGGTGTTTATTATGAGGGTCACTGTCGGTGATGTCATCGCCACTGGTAAAGGTAGGCAAGTCAAGTATTTAATGATTTTATGGGTAATGTAAAAAAAATGTATTATGAGTTTTATCCTACCTTTTCTGTTTAATACATCGACTTTAATTTTTATCACTTAACAGTCTGTTCTATTTGTAGGAACAAGTAAGAAGAAAGCAAAGCATGGTGCAGCTCTGGCAGCTCTCCAGCAAATTTTAGGGCTAGGAGAGGGTCAGCCTACCGAACAGGTGCCCTCAGAACCAGGACAGTAAGTCAATTATACATTATAGAGAGAGGAGAGGGTCAGTCCACTGAACAGGTGACTTCAGAACCAGGACAGTAAGTCAATTATACATTATAGAGAGAGGAGAGGGTCAGTCCACTGAACAGGTGACTTCAGAACCAGGCCTAGGACAGTAAGTCAATTATACATTATAGAGAGAGGAGAGGGTCAGTCCACTGAACAGGTGACTTCAGAACCAGGACAGTAAGTCAATTATACACAGAAATGTCTAATTATAGATAGAGGAGAGGGTCAGCCCACCAAACAGGTGACTTCAGAAACAGGACAGTAAGTCAATTATACACAGAAATGTCTAATTATAGAGAGAGGAGAGGGTCAGCCCTCTGAACAGTTTTCCTTTTAGTTTGCAAATCCCAAGTTGAGAATTTTGACTCTCAGGATATTATCCCTTGGGAAAGAATTAATTTGTTTTTAAAATAAGTAGGAATTTCAGTGTTCTTAGGGAGAGCATTGTAAGAAAAGAAATTTTGATACATGACCATATAGTTGATATAAATACTGTGAAATTACTAATTTTTGCTGGGATGGGGTGTCGTTGATATTAAGAATTTTTCATTGTTTTTTCGGTACGAAGAGACCCATAAAGTCATGTCCAGCACAAAATGTTAAAATTTTCTTCATACATAACAACACAATGCTTCATCCATGAAATGATCAAATCCCTTTGTCATGAACCAATATATAACTTCGTCTAACCACGAAAATTTGACCTCACAAAAATATGTGATTTTACATAACTATTTTGTTGTTGATAATTTTACAGACCCTCTGGGAATATGGTGGACGTGGATGATGCGGGGAATCCTGTGGGAGAACTACAAGAGTTTACTCAGAAGAAGCTCATCAAACCGCCCGTCTACGAGTTCGGCAGCGAACAGGGCCCTCCCCACAACAGGGAGTTTGTGTGTACCGTCAAGTTAGGAAAATTCACAGAGAAAGGTACTTGTAAATTAGGAAAATTAACAGAGAAATGTTTTTCTATTTTAACAATTTTATAATCCTCGTTGTTTTATTTCATTTTTGAAATTGTCTGTCAGACTTACACAAGAACTGAAACAAAGATCTTTAGGTAAAGGATTTTTTTTTTATGTGAATGAATAGATCAATTGATTAAGTCAAGTTTAAAATAATGTTTGTTTTCCCCCACCCAACTCGGGAAGAAAAATTTGGGTCAGTAAGTTGGTGAGGAAATTTTAAATTCAATGCTAAATTTTTATACGCCCATCTTAAGACGGGACGTATTATGTTATAGGCTTCATGTCCGTCCGTCTGTCTAGCTGTCCGTCTGTCCATTCGTGTCCGGCTCATAACTTGAATACTATTAGACCTAGGATTATCAAACTTTGACAGTTGATACTTCTTAGGTAGACGGTGTGTCGTGCTCAAAAAGTAGGTCGCTCTGACCTTTAATAAAGATGCTATGGCCAAATATGGAAAAATCCTGTCTGGCTCATAACTAGAAAACTATTAGACCTAGAGCTTTCAAACTTGGCAAAATTATACATCTTAGGTAGAAGGTGTGTCACGGCCTATTTCAAGGACACTGTGACCTTTAATTTAAGTGAATTTTTAAAAAAAACTAAGTCTTTAAAATTTTAAATTTCATAATCCTAAAAAATGTAAAAATATAGTTGTATCCTTATTTAAAAATGTTAAATCAAGTAAAAACTTATTTTTTCATCATATTCTTTATAGCAATCTGTAACAAATGTTAATGTTTTGAGAGGAATTCAGTTTGTCCCATGGGTATAATTATCAAGCACTGGTCAAGAAGAATTTTGATAGCAGAAATTAGCATGTCAAATTAGAGAGAGATTAATGAGTGTATTGTCAGGAGCTAACTGGTAGAGAAGATATTTGATAATGCAGCTGTTATATTTATCTTTAATCTCTTGGGAGTTGGGCAAAAAGAAATGGCCTCTTGGTTGCTTGTGTTGATTAAGAGTTCTTGATGGCTAGTTCAGAAAAAGATCTTTCAATTGGTGTAATGTAATTAAAACAAATTAATGCTTTAAAATACAGTGTATGATAAAAACTAAATTAATATTGTATAATATGATTAAAACTAATCCTAATTAAAAAATGTTAAATTAAGTAAAAACTTATTTTTTTCATCATTATAATATACTTCAACAGCAATCTGTAACAAATGTTAATGTTTTGAGAGGAATTCAGTTTGTCCCATGGGCATAATTATCAAGCACTGGTCAAGAAAAATTTTGAAAGCAGAAATTGCATGTCAAATTAGAGAGAAATTAATGAGTTTATTGTCAGGAGCTAACTGGTTGTCTAAGAGCATTTCTGATAATACAGCTGTTATCTTAATTTATCTCTTGGGAGTTGGGCAAGAAGAAATGGCCTAATAGTTGCTTGTGTTAATTAAGAGTTCTTGATGGCTATAGTCCAGATAAAGATCTTTCAATTAGTGTAATGTAATTAAAACAAATTGATGTTTTAGTGTATGATTAAAACTAAATTAGTATCGTATAATACACTGTATAATTAAAACTAATGATACATGTGTTCATTAAAAAAAAATTGCATTTCAATTTTTATATATTTGCAACAAATTACAGTCATGTCTCACTTAGAATTTTATAGTCTAAAGAATAATTTATCTTTGATTTTTTTTTTATTAGACTGCATGTAGCATTTCCATTATTCCATAAAATATGCAATTAACAATTTAAAGCTGCAGATGGATATTTGTTAAGTTCCAACACAGCCAGTTTAGAATTATATGATGTATTATCTGTTATAATTAATCCCTACACTGTAAGTCTCTTAGAGATGTATATATGTACAATATTTTAAACATGATAAGAAATAGAAATTAGATCATTGAAATCTGTGTCAATCTGTAAATCAATGTTATCTGATTTTCTTGCACCTTTACCAATTTATGATTATTGAACAATATATTTGATGGGCGTATCATGCTGTGGCGGGGCACTTTATTAAAATCTATATTCCAGAATACATTATTAAAACTATTTGTTTCTTAGAGGTTAAAAAAGTTTGAGTTAGGGCCATTTTTACCCAATTGGATGGGAGGGCTAGAACCAATAATTTTTTTTTTTGGAAATAAAAATAATTTTGTGGAGTATATTATAAATCTTTAAAAACATTGTATATTTCTCAGGAACTGGAAGATCTAAGAAGACAGCTAAGAGAGCTGCAGCAGGTGCCATGTTGGTTCACATTAAGAACATTACACAGGATGGAGATGACAACACAAAGATAGAGGACTCCGAAGAGGAGGATGAAATTCCTTTGGTAGGTTACCGTTTGTTTGTTTGTTGTATAATGCTCTCTGGAGAATTTTTCTATAATATGGAGACGCCACCACTTGCCGATGGAGAGCTGCAAAATTTGTCTTATACTTGGCACGTACGGCCATTAAGTAGGGAGGGATCTTTTTCATGCCAGCACCTATTGCGACATGGGACCTGGAGTCTCATTAGAAGGACAGGCCTCCATGTCCCACAGTGTGTCACAATAGGATTATGGTTATATACCCAAAAGCTAGAGAAAAAGGGAATTTTTTTTGGTGCTATTTTTTGGTTAAATTTAATTTGTTTTTTGGTATCTAAAATTGCTGAAAATGTACATTTGTACCTTTTATTTACTGTCATGAAAAATGTGTCACCTATTAGCATTTTTTTTTCCTGTTTTTTTTATCAGAATGCCTCAGAACTTCGTGCATCATACACTGCTTTGAAAGAAGGCAAGACCAAGGTACCCATACCAAGTCCTCAACAGAACAAAGAAATCCAGCAGTTTTATCAGAAAATTAAAAATAACAATAGAATTAAAAACAGCAAACTTACAGCCCCCGCATCCAACTACTGCCAAATGTTGCAAGAAATATCCGAGGTGCAGCGGTTCGAGGTCAGCTATATGGACATTGCAGATATAAGTTCAAAAGGTAAGGAATTGTAGCTATATAAACATATGGGATTGAAGTTATCATAGCTATACAGACAAGTAAATATAAGTGTGAAAGGTGAGGGGTTGTAACTATGTAGACCATAGTGAATATAAGTTCAAAAGGTAAGGGGTCATAGCTATATTGACCTTAGTGGATTAAGTTTAAAGGCAAGGGGTCGGAGAAATATAATTTCAAAAGATGAGGGGTCATAGCTATGTGGATTTAAGTTCAAAAGGTCACAGTGAAAGTGAATGCAAGTAAAAGATGTAGCAAACCACTTTTTAGGTTAACATTGATCAATGAACTCATTTCAAAATATAATGTGATAAAATCTTCTCTCTTATATTTCAGGCCAAAGACAGTGCCTGGTTCAGCTATCTACAATGCCCGTAGCTGTCTGTCATGGAACGGGCCAGACGGTGGACGAGGCACATGCCCACGCGGCCCATAATGCATTGCAATACCTTAAGTTAATGACAAAGTCGTAATGATGGCCCCCAGGAGGTATCATAGCTTCACAGTGTGTCACATGGTTACCATGGTTTCCTGCTGTCCCCATCTTTAACCAATATTTCTTGCTTTTAATTTCCTCCTTGTTAAATTGTTATTTTTTCAAAATTATACAGCTAAACATAAACATGTATACTTTTGTAATTTATTCTTGCCAAAGATGTGCAATGTATAAAAAAAATTTTTTTAATGAAATTTTGTATATAAAGGTAATATATTGTAAATTTAGGAGAAATTTATGTTAATTAAGGCTTGAAACATTATCTAACAATTTATACTTTAAGACATTTTAAGAGACATGTTTTCTAAAGAATTATTGCTAGATTGTACATGGATTTTTTGGTGTTATTTCAAGTTATTATAATTTGTGTAAAATTGTAGAAGTTTCAGATTTGGAGAGCAAGTGGAATCATGGATATTTTTTTACCATTGCACACTATGTGAAGTTATTCTATAGCCTGGGTGTACATGTATTATAATATAAATTTAATTAATGATTTTGTAGTGCAATGATATATATATGTTATTTTGATTTAACAGTGTCAATTAGAGTAGTATAGATTGCCTATTTTTAAATTAGGATAAAAAAATGTCATGTTAAATCATTGTCTGTATCAGTCTAAGCATATTTTTTCATAATGTGATGTCAGACAAATTCTAAAAATAATTTAAAAAAAAATTCATTTTTGAAGATTTATATACATTTACTTATTAGGACCCAGAGAATTTTTGTCTTTTTATAGCCTGGCATTTTTTCACTATTTTCACTACCTATTGATACAGATATTTATACTTTGATGGTATTTTATTTTTGTACAGTATGTACATGTATCACTTATATTTAGTATATTATTTATATGGGCATCTCATAATTATTTGAATTGAATGTATTTGATATCATATTTAACAGCATTTTGTTAAATGTTGAAGAGCAGATACATAACAAACAGCATAATACTCTGCAAAAACACATCCTCTCCAATTTTCTGGAGTATTAATATTTTACAGTAAAACTTTTTTTTTATTATATGTTGTGTGAATGTTGTAATTATGAATACAACATAAACTCTATTGTAATTTTGAGCTGATTATTAATTGTTTCAATAAAAAGAAAAAAAACATGAATATTTCACTTAGTTTGGAGAAAAGTATGTAGCTTTACCATACTGGAAAGAGTTTCAAAGGCAGATTTGGTGGTAGGGGGCATGCGGGATCAAAAGGGTCCAGATTTAGAAATTTATGCTTTCCAATGAAATGATTTTATTCAAATATGAGCCTTACATCAATATCTAGTTTGTGTATGTTAGTTGATTTTAAGGATGTACATGACATAGTTTTAGGAAAAAGAAAGATAACTCTGGTATTTGTACTTAGTTGTTTTGATCAGATGGTCAAGCCGTTTGTAAATCAGCAATTTCCAATCTAACTGATTTTAAATCTTGAATCTCATTGCAATTGCAAAAAAAGAAGCAATCATAAGACGTTAATTTTTTAAACTGTACATCGTACATTTTAATGAACATGACACTGGTATAAGTAAACATTTTATTTCCGTTAAGTGATCAAATTTTTCAAGCCTCATTCATACTTTCAGACAACATTTCCATTTTTGCACAATCAAATGATTGAGAAAACCACAACTTCAGATAATATAGACCGTAAAGTTAAAAGAAATCACCTATCAAACATACATTGTACATTCATATATTAGTAAGTGCAAATGTGTTAATTAAGTTAATGATAACAATTAAGTAACTCCATTGAAAAATACTTTTACAAATCATTAACTACATTATTCATTGAATGACTGGGTCTCCCTCGACTTTTCTAGTCCAAGTCCACCTCTGATTCATAGCGTTGTTACATGGAAGCACATTAAGTAGCTTATTGTTCAAACTCAAACAGCTGTTTGTATGTTGTATTCGAATCTCATGTTCCTAAAAGATAAATGTACTTTAGACAGAACGCATATACTTGTATATGAAACCAAGGGTAAATAAGTTATGCCTCACAATCCACCCAAAACAGGAAATATACAACGAATTGATATTTCGTAAATCAAAAAAAAAACACATTATTAATGCATCTTCCCTTAAAGGTTTAAATTGTGATATGTGTAAAATGACCATCGGCATGGCTCCTCAGCTCTTCAAAAGGATTTATTTTTACACAATTTTTATTTCATGCAAACGTTTAACATGCTACCCCCTTCAATAAAGAAATGAACTCTGACCTTAGTGTATTCCCACTTTGTGACGTTCTGTTTACAGAGTACATAATAAATGTCGCCATCTTTGTCTGTTATACATGCTTCATCTCTTTCTATGAAGCCACTGATGGTGAATCTGAAAAACTACGCAAAATATCGATATTTTACATTAATTGACGGATTGAGGGCAATATTTTTTTGGACCGCAAAATTCGAATTGTACCGCGTTAACTCACCCACTCACCCACAAATTAATGAACACACACACAACTGCATTAATACATCCCCAATTCCTTTCTAGGGGATAATGCATCTTCTTTATCGTTTATAATGCTCAATTAAAATCTCTTTTAGGGTAAATCCTATGTCCTTACCTGGTTTCCGCCTAAGCCGTGACAGGGAATGGTGTGGATTTTGTTATTGGCTGTGGTCCCCATTGTATCCAGGCAGAGCCCACTCTCCAAGTTACGTACCTATACGAAATTAGTAATTATTCTCAAATTAGCTAATTTAATTGGTGTGGGCACTGAGTTTCATTGAATTTTCATGGGTTTAGGAGAGGTATATTATTTTAGCAAACTGAGTACATTCTTTATCGAGTTTGTCTTTGTTGTGCTATGAGAAACAATGATTTTCTTTAGGAACTTTCTGATCGAATCGTAAATAGGATGTGCAAAATAGCGCTATGTAAGAAAGGATTTGTGAAAAATTCATTAAATTGCATTCAATGACTTAAAAGAAATCCGGATAAATGATAACTGCCTTCAGGTGCACTAATGAAAATGGCAAAGACTAAGTTTGTCTTTGAAAACACTGCAAAGTTTGTCTTTGAGAACACTGCAAAAATAGTTGTTTGATCAAAACAATCTATAAACGTACAAATATGTAAAGAGGGAATCAAAACCCGGACAGTGGTAATTCCAGAGGTGGGTGTTTATGAATCTTCTTAATATGGACCTTTCAATTAGGGATGATCAAAATTTTATTCACGTGTCCTGGTACTTTCCGAACTGATTAATTTTGAGAGGGCTTTATTAACAGAACATTCACAAGACTGATTCATATAGATTTGTAATAGAAATAATATTCAATCTTATTCTACTGAAATAATTATTTTATTGTGTTGCTTTATTTACGCCTCACCTCTCCACTGTACAAAGCCTTCTCTGGCAGTTTCATTCCAGGTAGCAGGTTATGGAGGTACCATCCAAAACTCTTACACCCCAGACGGTGCCTCAGTTCCTTTCTCTCTGATACGTCACCATAATCACCCTGAAAAGTGTTTAGAGATTCTGTAAAGGTAGGTCTATAGATAGAATTCTTGTATTTTTCTTTTTTCCCGAATTTTAAGGGTAAATCTTGTCAGACATTTCAAACTAGCATCCATATTTTCCTTTTATATCTGCAGTCATCTACCGGTATTTGAGTATTACACAAGAGCATAAAACCTGACGGAGAATTCAATTTATACAACATTACATGACAAGTTATAAGGTTGTTGAACAGGATAAATTAGTGCTTTAACATTCATATTCTTAACTTATTTACTAATAACTTTAGTTTTTTCATTAATATCTGCTATGGTTATTTGTTTTATAACTCTCAGACGATACGATGGTAATGAGGAACATGAATTCACTCACAAAATATGTCATTTAAAATCATAAAAATAATGTCTTTATTAGTTAACAATATTTTTCTTTTAATCATAAAATACTTGTCGAGATATTTTTTTGATATACATGTATGTACTTGACAGACCACATGAATTCAAAATATCTCAAAATAGTTCCCAAATTACATTTTGTTTTATTCTTCAAAATTTACCTTAATAATTGATATGAACTATATCAACAACTAGAGCAAAGCTCGTTGCAAAGCAAAGAGTAGGTCTTCCGTCCTGTTTTGACCGGAAGTGACGTCAACAAAAGAAAGCAATGAGCTTAGTCGTCTCCAGTCACTTTATAATTTCAATTTTGCATCAAAACTTTAAAAAATGAGGTATTTTTGGCTACTTCTGGTTTGACCGGAAGTGATGTCAATGGACGGAAAATTAAGTTTTGTGCTTCCAGTGACATATGTTACCCAAAAACTTGTCAAGAACGGCAAAAATATGCATTTTCTGACTACTTCCGGTTTGACCGGAAGTGACGTCGCCGGACGCATTTTGACGACTTCAATAGATTAAGCTTGACATTTTTAACAACTTTGCTTCTTGGATGTATTACAAATTCTCAAAACTTTTTGAGAAATCTGGAAAAAACTTTTGGCCCCTCTAGATCCCTTAATTTAGGGGTCAGCCCTTTTTTGAGGTATCATTTGAAAGATCTTGTAATTCTGCACAAATTTTGTTCTATATCTTTTAACAAAATATTTTTAGTTTAGAAGATAAA